>CP137674.1:33192394-33234328 GCA_037976565.1 Mesocentrotus franciscanus | reverse complement strand
TCAAAACTATATCACATGACAAGGAGCATTTCGATCTATCATTGCGTCAGAGGGTTTGATAGTACTATCAAACCCTACTATCAAACCCTGTGATAGTACTCCTAACCCCTCCGCGACTTTTGCACACACACAGAGCGTACCAGATTTCAAATGCGCGCTCAAGCCATGCAATTTACGCTGGGCCGCAGTAACTGCATTACCTGTAAACATTTACAGTATAAATTGGATTTCCGTATGTTGGATTTCTTTTAGCGTTGGATATTTGAAACTGTTTTGAGCTTCAAAAGACTGTAAATATATTAATGTGATGAGCATATAGACTCTTGATATTGATTTATTTTCTAGACCTATTCATGAATCAATAAAAAGGATGAGGTATATAAAACAAATATGGACTGCTCTGTAATCGGATGGTGGAGAAATTATCACTCGGTTGTGTTCATACCCTTCTATCACCCCTCGGCTTCGCCTCGGGGGTGATAAAAGGACCGGTATGAACACCACCTTGGGAGTGATAATTTTCACCATCATCCTCATGAGCAGTCAATATTTGTATAATAGACAAATGGTTGGATAACCCATTTCAGGACCATTTTGAAAATGGGTCCTGTTCTTCCATGGGGTCCAAAAGCAAAAAATCATATTAATTTACTTACAATATCAATTTTTAATCATAGTAATTTACCAATGCACAACTAATATCCCTCTCACCACTTCCTCCCGCCACCCTCTCTTTAATTATCATTATTATTTTTATTATTATTAATTCATCAATTTATTGTAGTTATTTTGGGACCCTGAGAAGAACAGATCAACTTTGTTGGTTGATCTGAAGCGGGTGATCCCTTGATCTTCATTTTAATTTAAATATTTTTTTTTCTAGAATAGTCCTTGTAAAATACTTTAGTGTTTTGTTTCTGTATGTGTTATGTTTGTATTTGATATTTTATGATCGTAAATAAAACCAAACCAAACCAACCAAGAGTGGTAACAACCGTAAAATTTTGAGCAAGTATTTAATCACGATGATATATAATCATTGTTCTGTGGACATAGGCGTTGTGGCGTGCGCCTGTAATCCAGCTAACAGTGGAAGTTACAAACTGATTCAGCCGAGGACGCAGGTTCGAAACTGAGTCACGTCTTTCGGATGGTGACGTTTAAAGGTCGGTCCCCAGACGTAAATAATCATATCTGATTGATACACGTCTGTAAAAACCCAATACACACACACACATAGACAGACTTTCAGATATTACACTAAAACCATTCTTATTAAATAATTGGTTCTAGGACAATTACCCCCTGAAAAATACCCCCCAAGGACAATTACCCCCGAGGACAATAACCCCTGGAAATTTCCCCCCTTGGACAATTACCCCCCTGTGGACAATTACCCCCAAGACCAATATATAATCAGGGTGGACTTCCCCTTCCTTTACTGAACGGGGGTTGATTTCCAGGGGGAGGGGGGTAAATGTCCTAGAGGGTACTTTTCAAGGGTGGGGGTAATTGTCCTAGGGGGTAATTTTCCTTGGGGGTAATTGTCTTCAGGGGTTGGTTGTCCTTGGTGGGTAATTTTCCTAGGGGTTATTGTCCTATGGGGTAGTTTTCCGGGGGGGGGTAATTTCCGGGGGTGATTGTCCAGGGGTAATTGCTCTGATACGCGATTAATTAGATAGAACTCTCTTTTTTCTTTGTTAGCTACCTGCTGAGATTACGTAGGTAGGCCTACTTACATGGCAGGATGTTCTTGTATCTGTTCTTCTCGAAGTTTATTTCCTTCTTGGCAACGGTTTGCGGATGGATATTTGCTTCTGGCAAGTCCTTTGTTAAAATAAAAATGTGTTTTCAATTGAAAATAATGATTAGTTAACAAAGTAAGACATTAAGTTCATGTTATGACTATGAGAGTGAAAGGATTTTTTCAGGAATCAAAATTGAATATATCATTTGTTTTTCAGTGGGTCCCGCAATCCTGCATCGTGGGGGCTATAGATTTTCCAGGTACATGGCATGCAGGAGAACACGGCCACCAAAAGGAAAATAGTAGGGGGTCGTATATAATTTTCTCTCCCGTACCCTCCCCTTCTCTCCACCCCCTCAATTTTAGGCATGCAGGAGCATGGGGGGGGGGGCACATGCCCCCTTCGCCGATCCATTTAGTTACGAAAAATATTCCATTGAGATTAAGAGTCTTTCATATTTTCCGTTTCAAATCTCTTACATTGAATTCCTCTTGAAAGAAAGTGGAATGCCTGTTCTTCTGAACGAAAGCAGGGAAGTCAGACAATGGTATCGGGTGACGCTCCTTATGAGCACTCTCTGGATGACTAACGGATGGTACCCCGGCATCCTCCCGATTCATCGCCTTTGGTGATGCTGTTGCAAGTGTCAAACGTTTGGGCGAAATAGCGGGTCTATCTAGGGTTCGTGAACTTTTCTTCTGAACGGAAGCAGGGAAGTCAGTCAATGGTATCGGGTGACGCTCCTTAGGACCACTCTCTGGAGAACTAACGGATGGTACCCCGGCATCCTCGCGATCCATCGCATCTGATGATGCTGCTGCAAGTGTCAAACGTTTGGGAGAAACAGCGGGTCTCCCTGGGGTTCGTGATGAGATCGACGGCGATGGGCCAGATCGTCCCAGTTCTTCGTCTGCTTCTGCACACATTGAAGTCGGGAACAAAAAGAGCATGAGAGGAAATGGCCAGGAAAAGAATAAGAAAAGGGTTACTCTTTGCATGAAACAATCGAGATTCATTTGTAGGATTTTGCTCAATTTGCTAATTGACATATGAACAGCATTTCACATTGCATTCAACTGGCGCGTTTCCCAAAATCTTAATTTTAGCCAAGGTTCTGTATCCAACATGCCAGTTTTACGTGGCGGTAGAATTCTCTGTAAAAACAACCATAAATGTCTTTCGAATTGGCTAAATTGAAAATATCTAATGTAATGTACAATCAAGTAGGTTATTTCTATGTCACCCGAGGGACGCACTGAGTTATCTGTTAGGAAAATGGAAAACGTTACTACTGTATGTACCATCATGACTTTCATCTTCTTGAACTTACCCAGTTTCTCTTGGGATGTATAATCATTATGTACAGGCCGTGGAGGAGATGAGCGTTTACCAACGTTGTCACGTCGGTTTCTGAAAACGAGTGAAAATATATCCCATCTTATAATCTTTAAAGTATTTAGAGATGATATTTTAGACGCAATGCAAATCCAGCTTTATTGTTATTATAACTCTTCAAATGTGGTACCAAATAACATGTTTGGCAAGAATATTGTTAAGTCCCACTAATTGTAATGGTACCTTGACAACTGGAGCATTATAGTAGCGAAACAAATTGTTATGTGATCGGTGAAAAAGGAACTAGATAACAAAATAGAATTTGAATCGCAATTTGACGATTTCCCATGAAAGAATTTTTTAAATTTATCTAAAGTATTTGGATAAGTCTCCAAAGTATATACTTTTTTTATCAGATACTTTCTCTTAAAACACAAGCTGTTTTGGCCGTGTCTAAGCACTTTTTAAAAATCGAATTCGACCTCTCGATCTCTCCGAAGTTTATAAGAATATTGTTTCAAATTTCCAATAGAGTTCTAGCTTTCAATATTCCTCGGAAATTAATGGTATTCCTCAGAAAGTTAAAATAATATATATATATATATATATACATAAATATATATATTAATATATAATTTAAAAAAAAATCTAAATCCATTTCATATATATATATATTAATATATAATTTTAAAAAAAATCTAAATCCATTTCATATATATATATATATATACATGGAATGCAGGAACAATCCAGCCTACCCCTTCCTCCATACCTTTTTCTCCGTAACAATAGGATGATGATAACAGCAAGGCACAACATGATTAACAATCCTCCAATGGCGCCGCCAGCAATTGGACCTATGGCCGCTGATCCTCCACTGTTCATCACTGTCATGGGTAATGCTACAAAAGAAATAAATGAAATAGCTCTCTCAGTTGAGACGATCTCGTTAATAAACAGGAGTATTATAGAAATTAATTCTTCTTTTCCATTTTTTAATCAAGAAAAATAATCGGCAACGAGAAGGTAAGATTACCATACTGTTATGGCGTATTTAAAAATCATAAACAAGAGAGGTGGGTATTTCGGGTCTTGTGCATCCAAAATAATATTTTGAGATGTATATATATGGAAATACTTGAAATGTTGTTGCCCATGTAATGCCATTCATACTAACTTTTACTCTCCCGATTTTTATATGCAACAGCTGAATCGTTATCTAAAAACTTTTTTAAAATCATTTATCAGGCAAGCATCTATTGGAAGAGGATGGTTCGTGCAAATTCTGTATGGAGGTACATGTGTATGTGACTATTTAAAAAAGCGATACTCCTAATCAATCACTCTTCTGTTTGCTTAATTTTCAAATGCGACATTTAGACTGCAATCCCACTTTTTGAAAGTAAGTACATTTCATGTCCACATTACCCAGCTGCTTGAATTTAATCAGTTTATTAAAATGAATGATATCGATCGAGAAAACAAAAGCTTATTCTGTGGAAAAGCTGTAAGATACAAAGAGTTAATGAAACTAAAGAACTCACATAACTCCTGGGTCTTCACGCTTAAAGTAGGTCCTCGATCTCCTTCTCCTTTCGGACCTTCCCGAATCACCGCGATTTGCATCTCGTAGTTTGTATCGTCTTCAAGACCAGTGATGTTGTACTCCAACACATGTAAGTCTTCACTTGCCACTTCCCTCCTACCTCTTGAAGACCCAGTGTCCAAAGACCCATCTGGTTGTAAGGTAGCGCTGTGTGTCTCGTTCCCATCTTCAGTATGAACATAAACACTGTAGCCAGTGATGGGACCATCACCTGTATCGATGGAACGGTTCCAGGGTCTCCAAGAGATGACGACCCAGTAATGACTGGATGCAACTAACATAGGTAGTGAAGTTAAGATTGGCAGCTCTGTTTTTGAAGAAAAAAAACAGGTCAAAAGTGAAACCTTCATCGCTATTTGAAATAATTTGGTTTCCATCAAAAAGCAATAACAATTATGGTTTCATTTGCTGTTTTGAATCAGTTATGAATGTGAAGACCTTTGATCATGTGGATTCGGGCATATTCCATAATTCAGCAACCGTCCTCGATATATCATACATATTTTTATTATGAAGTGATGTTAGTTTCCTCAATTAACTAAACACAGTATATTTATGACAAAATGCACATCAGACAGTGCTTAGCGATGTCATTAACCAGGGGCGGCCGAGCGACTTCCAAAGTGGGGGGGGGGGGCACCAAGAAAAAAGGGCACTTTTTGGAAAAAGGGGCACCTACAAAGGAAAATCTCAAAGCGAAAATATACAATTTTTTAGACATTGGTATATACCCCTACATTGTGATTACATTATCAGGGATGATTTCAATATTTGTTTCACTTTATACACCATACAAGATATTGCTTAAGCATCATACTTGCAGTTTGGTGTGATGGTCTTAAAATTTATTTGCGAGCGAGCGAAGCGAGCGAGGAAAATTTTAAATTGTGAGGTCGCAGTGCGAAAAATTACATCTTATAAAGAAGAAAAACCCAATCCTGATGGGGTTATAAGCACATTCTCATAAGGAAGACTGAAAAGACCTTTGATAAGTAACATAAAGTATATCATCTATAGATGCGTGCGAGCGTAGCGAGCGAGCTTTGGGGAAATTGCTCTTAGTCGCTTGAAATTAGGGGCGTTTAATGATGAGAGGAAAAGGGGACACTTATCAGAAAAGAAAAGGAGCATGTGTCAAAGTACAAAGGGTAATTATCAGAGGTGAAAATGGGGCACTTCTTACACCCTCAAAAACAGGCACTCACCAGGGATGAAAAAGTCAGTCATGAGAATAGGAAATGGGCATTTGTCGACGGAAAAGGGGCCCCCATCAGATTTTGATAGGGGCATTTATAAGAGGTGAAAAGGGGCATTTATGAAAAGGGGATAGGTCCCTTATTAGAAAGGAAAAGGGGCACGTATCATTGTTAAAAGGTAAATTATCAGAGGTGAAAAGAGGCAATGACCAGATATGAAAAGGGGCACTTATGTAAATAAAAAAGGGGGCACTTATAATAAAGGAAAATGTGCATTAGTTGAAAGAAAATGGGCACCGATCAGATTTTAAAGGGGGCATTTATCGGAGGTGAAGGGGGCACTTATCTGAAGTGAAAAGGAATATTTTCTTGTACTTGAAAAGGGTCATTTACAAGAGAAGGGGCACTTATGAGAAGGGGAAGGGGCTCTTTTTTAATAGGGCACTTATTAGAAAGGAAAAGGGGCACATGTGAAAATATAAAGTGCGCTTATCCGAGTTAAAATGGGGGTAGTTATTAAAAGGGAAAGGGGAACTTCTTACAAAGGAAAAGGGGCACTTGTCAAAGTAAAAGAGGCACCTCTCAGATTTGAATAGGGCAATTATCAAGGTGAAGGGGGCACTTATCAAAAGTGAAAAAAGGCACTTATCGTACCTGAAAAGGGGCACTTACTAGAGATTAAAAAGGGCACTTATGAGAATGGAAAATGGACACTTATTGCAAGGAAAATGGGAAGTAAAAGGAGGACGTGTACAAATAAAAGTGGCACTTATCGGAGTTGAAAAGGGGAAGGGGCACTTTTACAAATTAATAAGGGCACTTGTGAAAGTAAAAGGGGCACTATTCCTATGTAAAAAGGGGCACTTCTTACAAAGTTAAAGGGCACTTTTTCTATGTAAAAGGGGCACTTTTTGGGTGCTTGAAAAGTGGGAGGGCACTGTGCCCCCTGCCCCGGGAGGGCCGCCTCTGTCATTAACATTAACTACATGCATATCATTCATAAAGCATTGTAAAACATACGCACCATAAAAATCAGCAGATGCCAACTTCACATAGCCGAACTCGGACGATTTATTGAAAGGGTCCCCGATGAAACAGTAGATAGGACTGTGATCCGGAAAATCTTGGATGTTGAACATGAAATTGAGTAGTGTTGAAGAGACGTTTTGTGGAGGATCTTTGGCCATTTTCCAGTTGTCCATTGAGAAGTCCCCTGTGGTAGCTTTCACAAAGTCAGATTCAACGTTTGTTGGTGAATCGAGCGAGATTGCACATGAAAACATAGCAATACCCGGGTTAGCCTTCTCACGTGCAGATTGAAAGCGATCTAGCCATAGAGGAGACAGATAGAGTAAATAATCAGTTAACCCATAAAATCTTCTTGCTACAGTTTATCTTAGAGATGATTTTCAGACCAATACAAATGACTGAATCAATGGAATCCAAAGAAGAGTTCTTATCTCATGTTTTTTTTCTCACAACTAACCGTATAGTACAGAATTACTTATATAAGCTTGAATGTAAGTGACAAAGGTAGAGGTTGCATTATGAATAAGACAACCATTAATTGTGACATGTCTTTGCCAATTTACAGTGTTTTTTTCTTTACCATTGTTTAGAAAGATGTATTAGACAATTATATAAATATGGGGATGAATCAAATTCATTGAAGTTTCACAGCAAATATTAATTGTAAAAGTGCTCACATAGAACAGACCGAAACAACATGAGAGGCAAGGCATATGGTGAGTCCACAGTAAATAAACAGCGTGGCAACAAAAACAACAATAGTAATAATGATAATAATAATAATAATAATAATAATTTGATTTATACAGCGTCTTTTCCAGAGGAAACAACACCTAATGTGAACACAACAATGTGAATATGTGTAAAATTATTTATATCGAAGTAAATGAAAAACACGAATAAATTTGTAATGATGTATACCTATTTGGCAGCTTTCCCCTGTCCATCGTGGATGGCATCTACCTGAGCTACAAGAACCAGTCACCGAGTTGCAATCATCTTCCCCATCTCGACAGTGACATGTAAGTGAACACAGGTTGTAACATCCAGTAACTAAAAACCCAAAAGGGGAAAGATTGTGCATATAACGATTTCTAAATGACTTGTAGATTATCAATGTAAATGTGCCTAACATGGTAGGACGGATGGCAGAAAATGATATGATCATTTATGCATAAAACCAAAGTAATATTTACAAATTAGTTTAATGCAGAAATGGAGTCTCACATGAGTTGCAGCTATCGGGCATGTCCACTGAGTCGGATGTGAATCCTATTTCACATTGACCTTCTGTTGTGATGCATAATCCAGAGACCTTGTCACAACCAACATTATCTGGACAGTTGCAATGATCAATGCAGTTGCCACCAAAATAACCCACTGGGCAAACGGATGGCACTGTAAAATAAGAACAACACAAAAATGTTCCTATATAGAATGTCTAGAAACTTCATGAAGATTACTTTAAAGGTTCTTGCGTTAATCAAATCATATTCGACACTAAAAAATTTGATTTATATTGGTGTTGTTTTATGGGTTATATATATATATATATATATATAGCTTCTTAGCTGTAACGGTGACATGGAATCTCTTTGAAACATCCAAATCCAAAGTAAAAACCACCCAAAGAGGATTTATTTTTCTTTATTTATTTCCCTTTTCCCCTTTCTTTTTCGTTTTCTTCTTCTTCTCCTCCTTCCTCCTCCTCTTCTCCTTTTTCTTTTTTCTTCTTCCCAATGCCGAACATTGAAATATACGATGACCGCTTTCTGGATTCATAAATATTTCATAACGTACAAGATGTGCAAGATCAGACAAACACAATCTTAACATATTTGAACTTTGAAGGTTACCTCGAAGACTTTGCAATTCATAGTGAATATAACGATGGCGTAGGTAGTACAATGGGGCAGGAAAATACACACCCCACCCATTTAAAGGCCCCTTCCGAAAACAAAATAATATAATATTGGGTCAACGATTGAAAGTGGTGCTTAGCGACAGGTACATCCTCCCCTTTGTACTATCTTCTGTATACTCCCCAGTATAATACTTTACCTTGACAACCTTCTCCTGACCAACCCGGCTCACAGCCTCCTTCACATCTTCCAGTAAACACATCACATGAAATCCCATCCATACAGTTACAATTCTGGAGACAGTCAGAGCCAAACTTTCTATCGCGGCACGCTAAAAATATCGAATTATATAATTCCAGGTATAACAAAATCTTTTAAACTAAAGATACTAATGTAAAGTTGACATTTTAATAATGAATTAGAACGTAGGCCTTATTCAAATTAACAGATTTGATTTGATTTGATTTGATAAGCACCCGCATTTTTGATAAAATGTGAAGAGGTAAAGGTGGGCAAAGGAGTAGGGGTCATATTTTGCAATGTGATGTATGCAGTCTTTTCTATTCGATTGAGCAATTCTCAGGCCTTAGAGATTATGTTAGGCCAGCGACACAATAATATCGGAATACTTGTAAAGTAATTATTGGAAACACACGCTCCCATAACAAAAGGAAGAAATATTAAGCATAGGTTACGAAAACAAACAAGAGAATTGAGAAACGAAAAAAGGGAAACATATCAAAGGGAAATGAAGTATGAGCAAGGGAATCTGACTGATTTTTTAACAATTGTTTTAATCCACCTTAGGAAATAAAACATACAAGGTTTATAACTGATCTTGGCCCGTGGTAGCAATGCTACTGACTGTGATCATAGTGCTACTCAACAACCCATATCCACGACAACTCACTTTCATACTGGGTGACTTTAAAAACAATACATTGTGCTACCTTACTTTCATTACAGAATTCCCCTGCGTAGCCAGCTATACAGCTGCATTCATTTGGACCCGAAAGGCAAAACTTGTTGCCACTGCAAGAAGAATCATCAGCTACCGCAGAACCGCATACAAGTTCACACTCAGACCCAAATCTTTGGTCGCCACATGCTGTTATTGATAATTGATAATTGATTATCTTTTCAAGCATACATATTCATGTGCATTAATGTGCCAGTTACATTGGATTCGTTAATATTTGATACCGCTTTTTGCAATACAGTACATGAAATTGTATTGAGAAGGTAAACAATTAAGTTACATACCTATAATGCATAATCAATGTTATCAATAACATAACATGGTAACCGTTAACCAAAATATCAATATGAAAGGGGGAGAGTGACTTGCTATTAGGAAAGATAGACACAAGTGGAAGAACGCTGGTTTCCTAACTACAACAATAGGTGAATACTAACACCAATCGATATGACAACACGCAAGTTTATAAAGTTAAGATGCCAGATAGATGTAGATATAATGAATAACTTCAAACAATTAACATAAAACAACCAGGGCAATGGTTTTTCCTTGAAAATAGTTTCCGTAGATTTTACACGATAGTTTGGGAATGTTGTACATGCTAATTGTAGTCGGAGGTAAAAAAACAGAAAGACTAACAAAGATACCTGGCAATGTTGTAATAAGAATGCAGGGGTATGTATCATCCTCTCAAAATTGTATTATCTCTCCTTTGAGGTTACCCTCTACGGTGCCTTTTCTAAAGAAGTGCCCATTTTTGTTGGTGCACTCCCCCATTTTAAAAGATGCTCCGCCGCCCCTGATTATATCAAAGCGAATATATAATGATAACGACTTACCTGTAAGGCAGTTTTTACCAGTAAACCCAGGAGTACAGATACATGTTCCTGTCTGTGGGTTACACACTCCTCCGTTATAGCAATTATCACACAGACGATCACAGATAGGCACATTCCATTTTACTGGAGGGCACCCTTTATGAAAAGAGAAAATATCTCATGGTTAAAATTTATTTTAAAATTGTGTACGACGAATATTTTCACTTCATTCATTGGAGTTTTAACAAATCTGACGCTTTCTCATTTTGAAAAAAAACTATAATATTATTTTCAGAAACTTTACAAACGTTCTGTTGGTTAGAAAGTAAACTTTTTCAAAAAGTATGTCTACCTGCCAAGCAGGTCAAAAGTCTTTTCTGAACCATCACTGTAACATTGCTTAAGTTTGTCATGACTCTACACACAAATCCTATTGAAAGGGATTTTGTCTGGCAAACAAAGATTTAATGAATTTAAATCATAAACTCATAAATTCATTGCTCGAAATATTCCTTTGACTCATGATTAATTAATCGGTTCTAATCACTTCACTTCTCTTCAATGTATGATCATTTTCTTTAAATATATCACTTATCTTTCGTTACTTAATGTAAAGTTTTACGTGAATTGTATTATAATAGCATACATACCCTTTGATATCTCGCAGACAAATCCACGTAGTTCATTGCAAAACTGATCATCCCAGCCGTCAATTACGCGTGCTACACAGAACTGGTACCCTTGAAGGTTATCCGGTTTACCCGACATCCACATGGTAAACCTTTAAACAAAGATAGGAATTACAAGTGAGTTTAATTTTATACTGTTTTATAGTGGGTCAATGAACATTGGTTTCTTTTCGTTTTCTAGGATGTATTTAGAGTAAGAAAAGATAATTGTTTTTACCCATTCACCCTCTTTCTCTCTCCCCCATCTATCTCTCTTTTTACCCCGCTCCCCCTCTCTTTCCTTTTCTCTCTATTTCTCTCCACCCCTATTCATCTCCGTCTCTCATAAATATTATGGACGGATCATAACCCTTCCTTAAAGGGGAAGTCAACCCTGCTTTGTCCTGTACCGAAAATTTCATGAACTTTCATTTTCTTACTTATTTATGACGGAATACATTTGTTTCGTTCATGGGTTGGAAAAGTTATATTCAGAGTGAATTTATGATTTAGATTTTACTTAAGGGAAAATACAGATTTTTAAAGTTTTGTAGTACAGGGCATGTTGGAGGGGAGCTCGCAAGATACGTCACAGAGGAGCCAATTTGTGTTTGGCTGATTGCACCTTCATAGTTTTCTTATTTTTAATCGCTCTTTGCTAAAAGTTTTACTGACCTGTTCCTCTCATTTTTTTGCTTCTATTAAAATCAAATAGTAGGGCGGACTTCCCCCTCAACATTAAATCATTTTGGAATATAAATACCTTGAGTTTCGAAGCAAAGTTTCATCCGCCCATTTAAAGACACCTTCCTTGCCAAGTGAATCAAGCCCGAACCAGAACTCGAACCCGCTGAAGCTGTTTGTGAGATTTAGCTGTTTATGGTGATGAAAGAAACATGGCTTCATAAAACTGGTCATACCACGTGATATCTTGACTGAATCTCAACTTCATAGTTCCTAAATTCTGCAAAGGCGAGTGAAGCGAGTGACTAGTGAACGAATGCACAAGAAGAGGATAGTTTGAATTGAAAAATGTATTTCCTTAAACGAAATGCACTATAAAATGTATAAATATGACACATTCATATAACTCGCTACAGCCCGCCCCAACATTTTTTCTTCATTTTTAATATATTTTTACCTCATATGCGCAGAGGGCCGGTCTGGTTGAATGGTCATTTTTATTTTGTGGCCTCTTATCTCTAAAATGTAATAAGCATTGTTCTAATCGTTTAACTGGCGTAACATAGTTTGTAGGACACAAAACGGAGTCTGTGGATTTTTTTGGTGAAGCCTTGACATGGGCATTTGGGGAAGTTTGGGGTTCATGCCTCTTGCCTGAATATCAACTTTCTAGTTTCCAAATTATGCGAGTGGATGCATTGAGCAAGCAATAAGATAAAGATTTTGTTTTTAAACTAGAACACACAATAAAAAACATGGAAATTACATATTCGAGCAAAAGAGAAATTCCGAGATTCGCTCAAGGAGTTAGATGATGTGAAGAAGGGTCAGTTTTTGGAGGAAGTTATCTCATTGTTAACAAATAATAGATGTGCATACATGCCTTACACGATGATAGGATACAGGTTTTTCTATTTTGGTCTTTTACTTTACCGGTACCAGTGCTAAAACTGCAATCCTTTTATCAATTGGAATATTATCTATTGCTATAATACACAAGACCACTGCCCAGTGAATATAAACACGGTAGGATTGTTTAGTATACTCACGTCTGATTCTGAGGTCTTCAGTTGAGCCAGTGATCCTCCAAATTGTTGGCAGCGTTCCTTGGCATCAAAATAACTTGCTGAGAAGGGTGACATATAATACTGCTCATTTGGATAATCAATCCACAAGTCACTCTGAACTGAAACGAAAATAGGGATATCTATATCATTTAACTTGAAGGAGGCTTATATGTCTTAGGTATAATATATATTATTATTATATTTTATAATATATATTATTATTATATTATATAATATATATATTATCTAAAAAACAAAGTTAACAAACGAAATGAGTAGTCATTTAACGCTACAAAATGATATTAATTCAAAGCCGTCTCTTTTAAGGATGTATCGAGGTCATCAATTTTTTCATTAACATCTAAAGCATTCACCAGTACAAATTTCAGGAAACAATAGAAATGCAGTGAGCCAAATATCCCGCCGCATGTATTGCAGACATTATTCCATGAAAACATGCATCTTACAATTATACAGAGCACACCTACCCTGAGGTCGCTCACAGATGTATGGTCCTGCTTGTGAACACGAAGCGTCATTCCACTTCCCATGACGTGGTTGTGTTATATCCACGAGAGAGTACATGCAGGCGCAGAATACAATTATATTAGTACCAAAGTTTGGTTCTCCTGTAGCCCAGATAGACTCACTTCTTCTATTATACCAAATGGTTGTTTTACAAAGTATGAAAACAAGATAATCATCGTTCATTATCACATGGCATTACTCTCAACACAATGGGACATAGGTATTTTACATAATCTCAACGGGAATACGGTTTATACTGCTTGTAAAAGATCTATAAAAGAACCATTGTTATGTAGAAATGCATTAAAATTCTTATACTAAATCATATTATTGTATGCTTGAAGTGCTTACATGCTTTAAGTGAAACAAATTAAAATATTTCGGTGAAGAAACTACTTGTAATACATAAAAGACTGATTTGTTGTTAATGAAAATAAAAATAAAGGAGAAATTCGAAAGAAAAGGAGTGATATGAAATCACCTTTCCTCAGTGCCATCTACCCATACAAAATTGTCATTGTCTTTGTCACTCTCAAGTCCTAACCAATAGCAAGTGTTCGACGGGTTTGAAGTTGATATGAATCCTACCAGGAAATTCTTGAAAAGAAACGTGGGAAAAGAAGACAAAACAAAATAAAACTTATTTTTGTTTGATCCTCTTGTCTGAAAATAATATCAGAAACGTTATCGATGATCAGTGCTTCAGACCTAGTTTTGCCATTACTTGAACGGTTCTGTTGAAAGAAATTTTACATGAATAACATTTATTGGAAATCATTAAATGATATGCTCCAATCTGAACAAGTTATTGATATTCATTTTCCCAATCTGGATGTAGGCTAACAGCTCGGTTCCAATGTAAATATTTGTTAGATGCTGGGCCTAATATTCTAATATTCTGAGTTATATTACCTTCGTCTAAAGAGAATGCCCCAGTCCCGTTAGATGGCATTATTACTCTGTATGCTCGTTTACAAAGAAAACAAAAATGGAATGATATAATTCTTAAAGGTGAAAGCGTGGGTTTATTTTTTCTTACATTAAGTTCTTCTGATTTGATAATAGCCAGGTCACCACCATTTCTCACACAGTATGCTCTAGCATCATCATAAGACATTGCTTCTCCGTAGAACCGATATAACGATTGGCCGAAACGATGCCACGAACAACGGGAATCTGACGGTGTAAATATGACACAAGTTTAGTTCAATATTCTCATTTCATACATTTTGCTTTTTCTTTATTATGCATTTGTTTATTTATGTATTCATTTATTTATTTATTAATGCATCTTATTCATTCACCCATTCATTTATTTATTTATTATTGCATTATAGGGTGGTGGTCTGAAAAGAAAGATTAAGCGACCGAGCAGCATATACAAGTATTATTGGAAATAGTTGTTTATCATAATTGACGTTAGCCATGAATTAGCACTGAAAATTTCCTATATTATGTATATATTTACCCTTCGGACGTTGACAAATGTGGGCGCCCTGATCTGAACAGGAACGTATTTGCCATTTCCCTTGATCTACAACGCTGTGTGTAGATCTCATGCGGACACATCTGAGATTTGATAACGGTTGTGTAGGTGACCAATTTGAGTACCTATCAAATGAAATCGAGTTAAATCCTGTAAATATCAACATCCCCCACATACAATTTCGTCGGAAAAGGCTACCTTGTTGTAGGTCGATATAGGGAATAGCGGAGTATTTTTTAAAATATTTTGTTTGATTATTTATACATCTAGAAACTGTTTGGATATTAGCACTGAAAAAAGGAGTAATTGTAAGAATAACAGTATGCACAAAGAGTCCTACTATCAAATTGACAACCGGTAAAGTTGTTGTATAGGACCATTATTACAATGTTAATCCAATGGGTCAAAACTCAATCCATCAAGAACAAATCATATTGTAATAATGACTTTATGAAAAGAGGTAAACAAAAATCGATTTCCAACATTGTCTTATTATTATTATCATCATTATCGTATATTAACTCTGGTTGTGTGTTGTTAATCCATGTGTACTGTCCATCACCGTCTTGGTCATGAAGTCCTATCCAGTAGTTCCATCCAATATCTGATTTCGACGTGTATGTGACGAGAAAAGCCTGAGAAGTGAACAGAAATGTGATTGTTAACAAAATATATTTATTCACGGATTATCCTTAAAAAAACTTTTTTCTGAAATAAGTATGATTTTTTTCTTTAGACAGGGACATACTTTCATATGGTCAAGTTTAAATCGGTTGATTGAGCATTCAACAAATCGTAGAATTAAAAAAATACACAAAATCATACTTCACTTCATCAAAAATGATCTACAGTTACTATGTTCCTAGGGTACACCGACATACCAAGTATGATAATAGGTTAGGGATTATATGGTTGTTACCATCATGTTACACCCATGCAAAAAAAATGAGTTTACAAAAAAAAATGAAATACACATGTTACACAGAAAAATCAACTCGGTGAAAATGGTTTCCGAATGCAATAGCCCAAAAGAAATATCCTAGACATTTTGAAATATCCAATATAAATCTACGTGATTCAGATTAATGTCTTGCGCATTTTTCAATTAGCATGTAGCAGCTTTTCATACAACTGTTAAACATGGGATCAAGAAAAAAGGAAATATTAGTGATAAAATCATATTGGTGAAGACATATTGGTGAATTTTATATTTCACTTACAGTTTGTTCATGAGAAGTAATGATAGCGAGATGTCCACCTTGATCTTGACAGAACACCTTCGCATCATCCCAGGTCCTTTCTTCGTTAACGATGAGGTACTGTGAATCACCATAATCTAGCCAGTCTGGAGTATTACATATCTGCCCACTGACTGAATATGAATGTAATAATAATAATAATAATAATAATGTTTTATTAAAAATTCATAAACCCTTTTTTTAGCAATATTTGATAAAAATATTTTTTAGTATTTTTAAATAAAAATATCATAATTTAATGTCGGAAGTTGGAAATTTTGACCTGGATGTTATATAGGTGTGTGTCCTTTTTTTTAATGATCTGTAAAACAGGTGGTAGTTTTACGAATTTCTTTAGTCGGGTACGTCCCTGGCAGAAAAGATGTAGCGAGTCAAGTTTGTTGTACTCGTCTTTATTTAGGTGTTCATTCCCCCCCGTGTGTGTGATTGGGTTTTTACAGACGTGTATCAATCAGACATGATTATTTACGTTTTGGGACCGACTATTAACGTCACCATCCGAAAGACGTGACTCAGTTTCGAACCTGCGTCCTCGGCTGAATCAGTTTGTAACTTCCATTGTTAGCTGGATTACAGGCGCACGCCACAACGCCACAACGCCGAGTTATTACGAACTGTAAAAAAATGGCCCCGTCTTACAAAGAGTTGATGTACATCAGAGATAGAAGACTGCAAACTTGCGATTGATTGGAGGACTTGATGATTGATTTGGATCAATCGCAACTCTTTGTAAGACGGGGCCCAGGTGTCAATTTTTTTTTTACTTCAGGTTGGACTAAATCACCGCCAGACAACCCTTGATGTCCCTCCTCTAGCTGTACTATAGCTCTATTGTAGAATGTAGGTGCATTGCATTGTGGCGAGGCAAATATGTAAATGCAAAGGCAAATTTTTTAAATGAGCAGTTAATCTGATGGTCCGTAGTCCGGAGGAGAACTTAAAGAATGTAAATCATGTGTGTAGTGTCGCACTTCACATCTTTCCACACCTTTCCCCACCGTACCTTTCCACACTAAGTCTTGTACGTTTGGCAACGCCTAACGTGTTTTAGAGAGCTTTCCTCAGCCAACTCACAAAAATAGCCTGGTTCTTTAAACATCTTTATGTCTGGTAAGTAGATTCAGATCAATTTGGATAAGCGAATGCAGGGAAATACTGTGTATTTTGTGTCTAGGAAGGAGTGAATTGGTGCATTTTGTTCATGTACCGTAGTAGTAGAGACCTGGTACAGACACATATTCAGACAAATAATATTCACATTCATGTGTGCACCATAATCAAAACGTGACTATGTTGGGCGTGACTATGTTGGGATAATTGCTAGAAGAAGTATTTCTCTATATTTCCTGACCTTGCTTTAACTAATTTTATGTTCCCTAAAGAATGGAAGAGTAAAGTAAATATTTAGATTTGCTACTGGTAACACCAGCATGCATATATACTAACAGTGGGCGTAGCGGGCGTCATTTTGTAAACAAATCCCTTTCAAGATGGCGTCGCCCATGTTATGATTTAGCACTGGACAGTTATATATTAATTGATAGTTTGATCCGCCATTCTAAGCTGTGTTTATATAAAATTTGATTTAGAAAGCAGGTAGTTATTTGCTTGTCCAGGTCTTTCCTGATGCTTTCTATCTTCTTTAGTAAATCTTCCTCATTAGTTAATTGGAGCTTGCTTAGATATATATGAATTCATGTGTAATCTTTCTTTTGTAATTAACCTGTGCAGTTATGCGGGAGTGTTAGGACATATTGACTACATGCTGTAACTGAACAGCGAATATTTGAATTCATAATTCATTATATCAATGGTACAAATAGTTTAACGTGGAAACAGAGTAGTGAGTAATTGAAATTGAATGATTGGCCATGGGAAATGATGGGGATCTGTTGGTGGTTTCAGTTCCTAGTAAATCGGCTTCATGCCAGGATGATGTTGATCTTGGGTAAGCATTTTGTATAGGTTTAAATCATAATGCAGGTTTATTCTCAAGATGACTATAATAGCACAGTAGGCCTAATATTTTTTGTAAGAGTTTAAATTTGTCTTATTTCACTTATTAAATTTCTTGGTTACTACTTGCTATCTTCCATATAAAATATTACATATTCATTTATAAATTTGCTTTCTTCATTTGCATATTCATTTTTCCAGCTCATGTCCCTATTTCATTCACCTTCATACAGCACAGCCTTTCAGTTACACTATTGCCATACCGTATTTACTTCCTCACTTTCCAGCCTGTTTTCTTGTGTAGTGTTTTCATTCTCTATGCATGGTTTGCCTTGATATGCTCTAGCAACGGGCACGTTCTCTTCTCTCGTTTGATTTCTTCGCCTCTCACCTTTGAACTATCTAACCTGCTCACCTCATCTATCTTGATTGGTTTCTCTTCTCTCAATTTTCCCCTGATTGGTTTATTTTGTTGTGATGCCTGATTTATATGTTATAAGTTTAAAAAATAAAAGGAGTTCTGTTCCATCCTTCTTCGTGTGAGCTTGTGATCAGGGGTGTCGATTTGTATCCGTGGTTGGGGGGTGATAGGTGCCAAAATATTTTCGGCAATGGATCAAAGCAACCAAGCGGTAGAAGCGTGTGGCAGGTTGCACCCTCCCTTCCAAGTTATTAACTTTTTCAAGTCACCCTCAATAAAGATAACATTTCAGAGAATATAAGAGTGGTAATAAAATTAATAACATGCTAAATGTTAGTCCTGACTCTTGCCTGCAGTGTAGGCCTACCAGACTGATATCATCTATTTTTAAACGAAATTTAGACATTACCCAAAAAAATCCAATGGTGAGGGATATCAACTTGTGAAAGTATTATGTTACCAGTGGGCAAATGCATTAATAAGCAACCAGGAAAGGTTCATGTAGACAGAAAATTCTTTATTTCCTGGTGATAGAAACATACATTTTATGAATATTGATGTCTCCAAACAACATTCATCGTGAAAACCCATTCCAATATTCTGTGTAAGGAGATCTCAAAAAACATAGTTCTCATTAGTAAATGAAAAACATATTGCTTTTGGTTCTTCATTTGACTCTCTTCCTTCTTTAATTAAACCAACTGAATCCTCTCTGCGGGAAACTCAATTCAATGAAACAGAATATCACTGATGCAAAATTTGGTTCTCAAAATGACAGAAAATTTCCACTCCTGATCTCATACAAACTGTCTGTTTCTTAAAAACATAATATAAAACTTACGTTCCAACTACCAAACAACAAACTTCCATTATCTCCTTCTTCACCCAGATATACTTATCATACCAGATACGCTCTAAAATATAAGCATAATATTCCCTAAGGCCCTGACCAGAGCACTATTTTTTTCTCAAAAACTATAACCAGTCTTAGAAGGTGCATTATTATTGGAAGGGTGTTATAAACAAAACTTCAAACTTAATAACATTCTAACCTTCAAAAACACCTTAACTATCTTATGCCTGTTACGTTTGAATACAATACATAGGCCTACATCAGCTTTTCAATAAAACAAAAATAAGTTGTGACATAATAATCTTTCTCCAAAATATCGAACTGGAGTATTCTGTTGTATTGCTTGTTTATGTACATACAAAGAGCTTATTTTCAAGAGGCACTAGATCCATGTGTGTAACTTAAGAAAGAACTCTTTGTTTACCAGATTTTGTTCAGGTGTCTATGGAAAATTGTTATTAAAAGATGCATGTGTTCATAATTTCTCTTGTAATTTAAGGTTAATAATTTTGTTCAAGGTAAATAGAGGAAAATGTATATCATTATTTCCATTTGCTATCAAAAGATTTTGCTCCTTTCGGAAAATAGCTCTTCAAATGTTTTACATGTAGAGATATAAATAAACAAAGAAATGGATGAAATCAATAAAACAAAATAGATACTGAGTATGAATCAGGGAACAAAGTGAAAGTTTCGTCTCCTACATGCTGCCATATGGACAATACCGTCTTTCTCTTCAATGATACAATATTTTATTACTTTACTTGCATTATGAAAAAAAAAGCATTATCAACCCCACATAGTCTTAGCTTTAAAAATCACTTCAGATTGAACTGGCCAAAAGTCATGTGATATTCTTGCTCAGATGCTTTCCTTTACCTTTAAGAGTTCTTTATATTGAGGAATTGGTTGATAATTTTTTCTTGGCAATAATGCCCAAATTAAAAGAGTTAAACAAATACACGACTGTAACTCCTAGCGCGTTTTGAAAAATGTTTTAGGAAATATCAGGAAATAAAATGAGTGAAAAAAAAGAAATAAAGATACAATGACGTGAATTTTAAAAAGGGTGAACGGAAACAACATAACAACTAGTGAACTATCTTAAAACTCTCCCACTCTCTTCTTTTTTGCACTTTTGCGCTTCGCGCTTAACATTTAGCTCGTTGCTTTTTAACGCTGCGGCTTTGCATTTGGCGCACTGCATTTCTATGATGCTGTTGATTGAATAAATTGAATAAATTGATCAATTCCTGATGAAGCCGTATGAGCGAGAATTCAATTTATTCTTGTCTCATATACGGTTGTCTCATTTACTTCGTTTTCTATTTATATATGTATGTATTATGAAAATTAGATAGCAAAATGTGTATATTGATGGTCATCTTGCGAGTAATAACCATTAACTACTCTCATCGGGCTCTCATCATTAATTTTCTCTTCATTTTTTTTTTTTTGATGGTGAATTATTGGGGGGATGATTGTACAGGCCATCCCCCCCACCTGAAATATTGGGGGGGATATATCCCCCCATCCCCCCCGTGATCGACACCCCTGCTTGTGATTTTCTTCTGTGTTACTTTAATGAAGGAGAGCGATTAGGCCAAAAAAAAAAAATCATTTGGTTGTCCTCGACCGCCCGCTCGTCATTTTCGGCCCGCTCGTATTTTTTTTTTTTGAAATATTTTTTTATTATTTTTGGAGCAATTTTTAAAGTTTTTTTGAGCAATTTTAACCATTTTATGCATGTTGCAAGGATCGAAATGTGTCCCGTCGCCAATTTGGTCTTTCAGTACGCAATTCTGTTTTTATATTATAATATAGAGAAGGGAGTTTCGGCCAGATGGCAATTTTGGGCAGGTCCGTTGTACGCAGGTGAAATCACTTTAAAATACATAGCATAATAGCATATCACATAATCACACACATACAATACATTTCAGAGTCACAGGAGATCGACATTTGCAATGGAAAATGCATCCTTAAATATCACATTTTAGCAATGTAATCTGCGGTCCTGCTACCTGAATCTGAAAAATCAAATATCTTATGCGTGTCTGTAAGGAAGATGGGTACCAAAACCTGAGCTGTATTTCAAGTATTTTCAGATTTAGATCGCGATTTTTCATGTATAGCATACTCAAAGTGTCTCACAGCACGTATTCAATCACTGCAGTCGGATAGCGCGCACACACGATCACTACATGCAGGGGTAATTTTCGGGGCGCCCAGCTCCCCATTGACTTTGTACATGCAGCCGAAAACTGCCTCGCTATAGCCAAAAACTACCTCCGAAACAGTGAGAATGAAATTGAATATTGCCATGGCAAGTCATGAATTTTTTCTGGGATTCTTTTTGTGTTTAAATAATAATAATATTGGCCTCATGATTTGAACAAAAATGAAAATAAATAGGAAGTAAAGAGTCCAAATAAAGAGGGGAAAATGAAATGGAAAAAAAAAAAAAAAAATATCCGCCCGCCCGCCCCTACTTCAGAAAAGCAATCGAGGACAACCAAATGATTTTTTTTTTTTGGCCTTAGATTGATTTTTATGCAGTATGGTTAGCGATTGATTTTGTTGAGCTATCTGTGTGTCGGTCAAAAGATACACGTTACGATTGGTGGCAGCGGTGTTCTATCCAGATTATTCGAACCGATTTCGCCATGTCATGTTTTCATACTTTGCTGCTGTGTGCCTGTACCTTGCTTCTGTTTTCACCCTCCTTCAGCAGGCTTGGTGCTAACTAGCAAGCTATACATCATCGTGCATCCTCTCCATCAAGCTCGCCGCAGTTCTACAACATCAGTGTCTCTAGCTACCATCATTTCGGTGAGTCACCAGTTGGTAATTAAGTGTAGTTCACCCTACTTCATTAATTGGGACGTACTTGTTGTTTTACATGTTTCTCCTTCCTTCATTAACGTGGGTTATTCTATTTTTTCTTGAACTGTTGATGGACAAGACACATTATCTCCCCTTGGATATCGGTCCTATTGTACTACTTGTGAGTTACCTATTTTAATATTGCTAGCCTTGTCACGGTTATTCTTCAGTGACCCCATTGAGCCAGCTTTGAGATTAATCTCCTTCTTCGGCCTTTAACTTACATGTACATGTGTATGTTGTCATCCTTCGTCAGTTTGATATCGTGGATCAGCAACTCATAGCTTGTATTTTTACCTTAACCCTAATAAGGCCGTGGGGGCATCATGCCCCCCGTCCGCGATTTTTCTGATTGTTCGGGAACGCATACGGATGACGCCCCGCCGCTTCATGACTTTATTCTTTCGAGTCTTGCGCATCTTTTAAAACAATTTTTTGAAAATCGGACCTACCGTTACAAAGTCACGTGACCTTTTGTCTTTACATGTCGGCCCAAAATCGCTCATTTTCGTGATTTGTGTACAAAACATATGGAAATATAATTTTTCCTAAAAGAGATAAAACATTGGTTATTTGGTCTTGTTTAAAGTTTAGGTGTTTGTTTTGGGGTCAAAATAGTTAAATTATAGTTAGAAATGAAATAAAACAATAAAAACAATAAAATACATAAGTTAAAAAAACAATGAAATACATAAGAAATTATCAAAACAAGAGATAACATAAGGAATAACCTAGCTTTCCAAATTTTTTTCGTATTATTATTCCAAATGGTCTAACAAATATATGTAGTGGAAAAGAAAGCTTAAATATGAAGAATATATGATTTATGGGTAAAAATATGAATTTTTGACCTTATTTGCATAATTTACCATAAATATGCAAATTAGTAATTTTTTCAAAAATTGAAATTGCTATATTATTCTATACACTTCACTTGACATGCATGCAAATTTTGCGGCGATCGGCCGTTTCACGGCCGAGATCTTAAGGGGGGCCATAATGCCCCCCCCCCCCGGCCGTATTAAGAACTCAAATAGCCCGGCCTTATTAGGGTTAAAGGTATTACTGTATGTCCCACTTGCAGGCCAAACAAAATAAAGGGGTTGAATTCCAACAGCATTTGCCCCTTTAATTAATTTCATTCAACTGGTAGACCTTTTGTCCCTTCCTCTCCTACAAATTTCCCGGGGGGCTAATCTACGGCAGGAACATTTCTTTACTAGATAATTTGGTAGTTTACTGTCTATCTTGTGTAACGTATTTTCTCAATTGCTTCGTCCCACCTCCCAACCCCTCCCCTAATAGCGCTTTTCCAGATTTAGATCAATGCTCATATTGCACACAAGCTGGCCCTCTGATTTGTTTATTATTCCAGCTCAATTTTTTGTCATAAACACTTATTTACTCGAGCAAACAATCACTAGGGTGGGAGCACTCTGCCAATTTGGTAAATGCTCCTGACTCTCATACTAGAGGTCCCGGGTTCGATCCTCGCTCAGTGCTTACATCCTTAGACAAGGTGTCTTGCCCACATTTCGCCCTCTCCATGCCCTCAGATGTATTAAATGGGTACCCGGCAATGCCGAGGTATTACTAATTTTCGAGCCCGCAGGAAGAGCAGTATTAACAATGATGTGGCTACCTTGGTTATATAAATATGACCAAATCATCATTATACCCATTGTGTTAGGCAATCAGGGGCGGCGATCACGGGGTGGGACGGGGGGATACGTCCCCGTCGATTTTTGTAGGGGGGATCGTCCCCCCCGGAAAATTTGAAAAGGTGCACACAAAAAATGTATAGCAAATACTGACTGAAGACTGCAACACACTTTTAGGCCCTGGAGGGCCCAAGAGTGTAGCGTTTAGACAAATAAAAATGCAAAAATCTTCTCACTCGGGAGCTACGCTCCCTCGCATAAAATCCTTCAAACTGTAGATATTGTAGAAAAGTGAAGTGTGAAAAAGTATATTGCTTGTTTTTATACTATAGTTTTTTTAATACAACAAAAATTCAAAAACTGTGAGGGGTAGTCACTTCCGTCACCTTTACCCCTCTCGTTCACTATGCTTCCTCGCGCTGGCGTACTGATGGGGGGCTTGGGGGCAGTTGCCCCCCCCCCAAATAAAATTCATATATGTGGTTTATTTCTAATTCGATACCAGTGATTTACAAATGTTGCTGAAATGGCATGATTTTTCCCTGAGTTTCCGGGGGCTCCATCCCCTGGACCCCACCAGGGCCCTAAGGTGGGCCCCTGGATGCTCATCTGACCGTTATTAAATGTCTAAATCCCCTGAGCTTCCGGGAGCTCTGCCCCCTGGACCCCATCAAGGGCCCTAAGGTGGTCCCTGGATGCTCATCTGATCGTAATTTAATGCTTAAAACCCCTAAGCTTCTGGGGGTCCGCCCCCGGACCCCACTTCAAATAGTGACCTGCATGCCAGTGACACAAATAAGGTATCAAAATATGCTCATCTGACCGTAATTAAATGCCTAAAACCCCTGAGCTTCATGGGGCTTTGTCCCTGGACCCCACGCCAATTTACGCTCCACTAATTGCTTTGCTCTACCTGATCGTAAATTCTTTAGCCCCCCACTTTGAAAAACGTCCCGCAGGGCCTTCATGTAAGAATGGTGGTGATGCGGATTTTTTTTTCCTCCTCCCAAACGTTTTGGTCATTACGCCACTGCTCCCTCGTCCCTCGCATTTCGTCCCCCCTCCGGTCATGAAAAGAAATCGCCGCCCCTGTAGGAAATTATAATTATATGGTCCTATGTTTCTTTATTGTCAATGTTAGTTAAGCCTACCGAATTTTATATAGTGATAGCCTCAATAAACGTGAACATAGTAACAAAGCAGTTGCCAATTACAGTTTTTGAATTTCCAAACTTTCCAAATTTCCAATTCACGAAAATTGCTGGTAATAAACAATAAACAAGTGTCGACACTTTTGCATCTCATAGGCAATCACATGCTTTTGGAATAGAATAGTAGAAAATCCAGTAAGTTTATTACAAACCTGTTGTAGATTAAAGAATCTATATCAGAGTAAGAGGCAGGAACATCCTAAACCATCCAAGTACTGAATCCCCAGAGAGTGAGATGCAGTACCCAATAGTGAAGTCCAATATTGAATATATAAATTACCTTCTATTTACACATTGCAAAAATGATTGCGCTTCGAGTTATATCCATTAGGGCAACATATCATGGTACGACGGAGCAGCTTCGCATGGCCAGTGATCTGATTCCAGTAGCCAAATATTGTGACTGATTATTGAAAAGGAATTCGATTATGCCATGTATCAAGTTAGAGATAATGTAGTTCCTCCTTGTGGGTTAACACCACTAATCAGAGGGTGGTGGTACGTCAAGGTATGAGAGTTACTGAGGTATGATGAAGTGCACCGCGCCAAGTGAAGTCAATAATAGTTTTGATGATACGTTTGTGGTAGAACGATGAGTAGGTTTCTCTTTGTGAATCAGTCTGATATTCATGTGCTACATGGACAAAAGGACACCAAAACAGGCTTTTGTGATTATCAGAAAACCTCAATCAAGGTCATTTTCCCCACCATGACGCGGGAAAGCCGAGTAGGACTTATCCGTACAAAGTTATTTCCTCTTTCCATGCTCATCGTTTTCTACGAGGGTGCTCATGAAGTTATTCCCAACATCAAAGCCACAGATGAAAGAACAAAAACATCAAACTGTGATATCGATGATTGATACTTTGATTGTACCCATGTCTATGAAATTAAATCAATATGCAGGTTCAATCTTCATCAAAGATCTATTGCAAAGTATAATTAACCTATAGAGATGATTTTGTACTTTTTAGTACGATCCTAGCAATGCGATCCAAGCATATGCACATAACCAGATTTTTAGACAAAAGCGAAAACCCAGTGTCGGGTTTAAGTTTTAGTAGAATACGGGACGAAGGTTCTAACCTTTGTGTCATTTCCTATTCAAATGAATATCCATGGATTTGAGAATATATGGAAAAGGTTAAACATTCATCTATGGTCTATTGATAAGAACAAAAACATGAAGAGAGTATTTATTATCCTCAATTCCATTGATACTTGTGTGGAAATGATTGCAAGTAATGTTTATTACGATCTGGGCCCTGTCTTATAAAGAGTTGTGATTGATCCAAATCATTCGCCAGTCGTCCAATCAATCGAAATCGCAAATTTACAGTGTCCTTTCTCTAACGTACATAGTTGCGATTGATATCAATCGCAACAAAGGTTGCGATTAATATCAACTCTAAGACGTCTATAAGACGAGGCCCTGATGGTACTTGTTGAGGACTAGCAGTGAATAAAAATATTAAGTAAGCTTAGTTTTTCAACTTGGTATTATATCAGTTAATCTATGAAGTACTGTATGAAGTACTGTATCAAACCTGCTACTATAGGACTGTGTGTGCCGCTTTCTTTCTACGAATAATCGTGTTGGTTGTTACGGATATAATAAGTGGCTATAATGATTCTATGGACGTAAACGGTTTCTGTTTCCTGCATTTAATCACCTTGAGCTAATTGTTATAAACTATTTAATATTTCAGGAACTACTTGAATCGTTTCTCACCCCCCTGTGTACATCTCATCATTAGGCATGTGCATTCATTTTATTGGTATACCTAGGGACACTTTTATGGGGTGCTAAGTTAATAATGATAAAACTAAAACCTTTAAAGAGCTATGTTCATGATATCTAGCCTCCACAGAGCTGTAGTCATCTTCTGGTTGTGAAAGTATGTGTGCGCGCGCGCGTGACGTGTTGGGGATAGTCCCAATCTGAGTCAGCCAAGGGGATGTACGTCTAAAAAAATTTGAAATTGGATGGATAGTAATTCTTTCAATTGTTGATATATTTGGATGCCCCTGTGGGTGTATTATAAGCACTAAAAAATTTAGCCCCTAAATTACTTCTGCTTTCGAGCAAATTGAATAATCAAAATTTACCGGTGCTTCCGGTAAATTTCAAATATTTCAAATAGCGCCTAAGGCCATTCCATGGTAGCTGCGACCATGAAAATCTCAGAATATGCAGTTCTGATATATAATTTCCAAACGGGAATAGCAAATCGGTCGATTGTAGTCAAGAAACATTGTTTTAAAGCTAAAGTAATATCAGTCTTGAGAGGGCGCTACAACCGCGACAACGATCATTGAATATTGTAAAATCGCATATGCTTCCAATATGTTCATTTGAACCAAATTCATGACCCCATACCAAAACTTTGTAATACCTTTAAGAGGGGTGGGTCTCTTTAAGATTTCCAATGTAGAAGATTATCATAGTAGATGCTCCATATTAAAGTGATTGCACAATGAATAAATTAGTTCTCAACTGCATGGCGACAAAATTCTGATTCCACGCTTGTGTGTGTATAATAGTTGTCTATAAGTTTGATATAAAGTTGTTCTACTCTTCATGTTTTCTATTCATCAAAACATAAAGATTCATCCTATCCAAACATAACTTCTAGACAGTTTGTTTTTACTTATATCAATCAGGATGTTAACTGTACAAAGACAAAATCATGTAGCATGTAGCGGGGAAGAAAGGGAGAAAAGATGGGGACACATTGTTATTGAATAATTGTTTATCATAATCATATTACTTTTATGTTGATAATAAGAAATGGCAGGTTAAAGCAAATTATAATTAGAAGGAAACATAATAAAAATCAGACTATATTTTCGTTTTTTAGCAGATGACCAAGCGAAACAACAGCATCATGCTTTTTATCATATTCATGTTTTAAAAAATGTATTCATTACTATCAGACTTCATATTTATGATTCTTTTAAACTAGTACAACAGATTTGCATTAAAGGTAACAAATATAAAACATTATTGCTTAAATCATTATATTTCGTTCCCCGACCCCCGCTCTCTCTCTCTCTCTCTCTCTGTACTTAAAGGGATTGGGTAACTTTGTGTCAGATTCTGAAACAAAATCCTGGATTGAGCTCATGCTGCAATGATAATCATAAACCTTTAGGTCAGTCAGGAACCCCATGACTTTTACAAGCCGATCGCCTGTCTGATTATCAAAATATTTATGATTGGAAATCGAAAATAAATTTTGCGTTTTCCTAACGGTTTTCATAATACTACAGTCTATTGGGGACAGTGGCGGATCCAGGGGCCCGGGGCCCACTCCTAGAAAAAAAAGGTAAAAACACCCTTTTTTGTTTAAAAAATGAAGATGGGCCCCCTCCTGGCGCTCAAGGGGTGGTTAAAAAAATTGTGCTCACTACCCTCCCTCACATTGAGCGAATTATCGACCGGCACGATTTTCAAATTTTCAATTTTGGAGGCCAAAAAAAAAAAAAAAATTGCTCTTCCCCACTGAGCGAAAAATCGACCGGTACGACTTTTCAATTTTCAATTTTCGGAGGTAAAAAAAAAAAAATTGTGCTCACTACCCCCACTGAGCAGAAAATCGGTCGTCGGTCGGCACGGTTTTCAAATTTTGGCACGAAGTGGGCCCGGGCCCCTCCCTTGCCGCCGGCTGGATCCGCCCCTGATTGGGAAAATGAGTATGGTAAAACCGGTCACTCACAGATTTTCTACTTTTTGAGGCACTACTTGATCATTTTGAAGCGCAATTTTTTTGGCCTTCAATATTACACCATATCACCATATTTAATATTAATCATGTTGTATTTGTCTTCATTGATTTCTGTGGGTGCTTTATCATGAGAGTTTACTCACTATCAGCATAAATGCAAAAAAAGCAGCATAAATGAGTTGGATTGTGTTTATATAGTCAACCCTTAGCATTTCCAAGTGATCAAAGCACTTTACATTTTCGCATTTGTATTTCCAAAGTTATCATCAATTAGTATTCTATCCGTGGACACTGTTCGATCTCTGTTAAATGAGATCTGTCTAATTACAGAGACAGAGTTGTTTTGTCAATTTCAAGATAACAATTTTGTATCTAATATCTTTTGCTACGTGTATTTTTCTAATTAAATGTACACATTTGTCTAGTTAATGTATAGGAAAACAATGCATAATCCAATGTTTTTGAGACTTTTCCAATCAAAGATACTGAGTTGTCTTGTACATAAAAAGGATAACTGTATGATTGGATGTATTTTATTGAATGAGGTGTGTCCAATGAAAGGGTCTGAGATGTCTTGCTGATTCACAAGATTTTACTGCACAGGAGCTTTGTCAAATGGAATGTAATTGATCCTTGGATTCACAGGATTTACAGATTTGCATATTCTTCAAACTGATGCTGATGTTGATTCATGACATCATAGCAAAGCTGGTTCTGATCCTGATGGATGCAACCATTTCTTTGAAAAATCACATAAAAACGAATACAACATCTTGCTTAACCCTTTATATGCCGCTCAAATAATCTTGACACATTGTGTTTATCCTTGGACAGATATACCAAAGGCTTCAAAATAATTTCACTGTTTCCAGTGTGAGATTAATCTGCACTGGTGATAAAAACGGTTGTCATGGAGCTCGGTACTGTTTTGTACTGCAGCACACATATACAGCGTATTTGAGGAGGACTTAATTTAAAAACACATTGGCTAAACGAATATCTACGGCATAAGAACATAAGACTTATAATTAGGCATCACTTTTTTTTGCTTTTAGGTTACTAGAGTCATAACGAGCTATTGAACTTGCTTCCCGAAGTAACTTAAGTACAAGCCACACAATATGATTAACCAATCATCTAAAATATATCTTGTTTTGTAGATTTTTGAATTCTCGGTAAGGCTAACCATTTAATAAACTCAATTCTATCAACAACGTGGCGATGGAATGAAATGCGATTTTATTTCGGTCATTATCATTATTTTTTTATGCAAAAACTAATTTCCTGATTATGGATGTGAAATATGTGCGAAATATATGAACGGATATTTATTTATTTTAGAAATATGGCAATTGTGTAATTTCTTTTTCAAACAGCTCCTTCACATCCCGGATACATAATGACAAATGATGCAAATAATAAATGTGTATGTTATGATTCATTTATTTCTTCTTTCAAGAAAGCAGGTGGGTGCATGGATGGTGAGGATTCTTCCAATAGAATATTTTCTTTGTTTTCAAAACTAAATTTGATAAAGAAACACATCATTAAAAAAGATTCTATATTCTATATTAGGAAGGTAATCTGAGATATCTGGAAAGTAGATATTATTTAGAGTATACAAACCTAAAAGCAGGATAGAATGCATTATGTGGTGAAATATATGCTCATCTGACCGTGATTAAATGCCTAAAACCCCTGAGCTTCCGGGGGCTCTGACCCCTTGATTCCACCTAGGGCCCTAAGGCGGGCCCCTGGATGCTCATCTAAAGGTAATTTAATGCCTTAAACCCCCGAGCTTCTGGGGGCTCCGCAACTGGACCCCACGCCAATTAGTGTCCTGCCAGTGTCACAAATAAGGTATCAAAAAAATGCTCATCTGACCGTAATTAAAGGCCTAAAACCCCTGAGCTTCCGGGGGGCTCTGCCCCTGGACCCAACCAAGGGCCCTAAGGCGAGACCATGGATACTCATCTGACCGTTATGTAATGCCTAAAACCCTTGAGCTTCCGGGGGCTCCGCCCACTGGACCCCACGCCAATTAGTGACCTGCCAGTGTCCCAAATAAGGTATCAAAATATGCTAATCTGACCGTAATTAAATGCCTAAAACCCCTGAGCTTCTGGGGGCTCCGCCCCTGGACCCCGCGCCAATAAGTGTCCTGCCAGTGTCACAAATAAGGTATCAAAATATGCTAATCAGACCGTAATTAAAAGCCTAAAACCCCTGAGCTTCTGGGTCCTAACAATGGCCCGAAGGCGGGCCCCTGGATACTCATTTGACCGTCATTTATTGCCTAAAACCCCTGAGCTTCTGGGGGCTCCGCCCCTGGACCCCACGCCAATTAGTGACCTGCCAGTGTCACAAATAGGTTATCAAAATATGCTCATCTGACCGTAATTAAATGCCTAAAACCCCTGAGCTTCCAGGGGCTCTGCCCTCTGGACCCCACATAGGGCCCTAAAACGGGCCCCTAGATGCTCATCTGACGGTAATTTAATGCCCCAAACCCCTGAACTTCCGGCGGCTCTGACCCCTGGACCTAACCAAGGGCCCTAAGGCGGGCCCCTGGATACTGATCTGACCGTCATTCAATGCCTAAAACCCTTGAGCTTCCGGGGGCTCCGCCCCTGGACCCCACGCCAATTAGTGACCTGCCAGTGTCACAAATATGGTATCAAAATATGCTCATCTGACCGTAATTAAATGCCCATACCCCCTGAGCTTCCGGGGACTCTGCCCATTGACCCCTGCCGGGGCTTTGCCCCTAGACCCCACGCCAATTTACACTACGCTCTACCTGATCGTAAACACTTTAGCCTCCCCCATCCACTTTGAAAAACGTTCAGCGGGGCCTGCATGTAAGAGTTGGGTGATGCGGATTTTTTTTGTCTGCCAGCCCCCCCTCCCCCCCAAAAAAAATAAAAATAAATAAATAAATAAATAAAATTTGTTTTGCTCATTACGCCACTAGATGATGCCATAAGGATAGTGGAGCAAATAAGAGAATTGATCTGTACAAGGGAAAACAGTGACACTTTCCAAAGTTCTCAAGAATGTAATGATTGCATTGCTTATCTTTGTCTTCATTAGATCGGCAGATATGGAATACTGTTAGGGAGACGGCAACTAAAAGACACATGTAGAATTGTTAGGGAGTGCTGCTTTTTATGGTTTCTGTTTTGTAATTATTTTAGATTTAAATTTGCGTTCGTACAGTTCAGGGGATAGGTGTCAGCTATCAGTGCCACTGCGCAAAGCCATTTATGAGTATAATGCAATGTGTTCATGTGGATATTTTGTGCGCTTGGAAGGTTGCATGTGTACGAGTGAATGTGTGTGTGTGTGTGGGCGGGTGAACGCGTGTGTGTGTGTGTGTGCGTGTGTGCGTGTGCGTGTGTCCTTGGTTAAGCGCAGTGGCATGGACAGTAACGTTTGCCACCTGATTGGGACATGGGGGAGGGGGAGGGAAGGGGATGATTGTTTAAACAAGATTGCATTTTGTTTAATTTATTGACAGTGTTACTCTGTTTGTTTGTATGAATGTTTTGAATTTTGTTTATATCATGTTAACCTAAATTTTGTAGCCTTAATTTTGTATATGCGCTTTTGAATTTTAAGCGAATAAAGAATATGAAATTAAAATGAAAATTAAAAACGCTTTTTTTTGTCTGAGAATATTTTTGATATAATGCACTTGGTGGTTGCCACTAAAGAGTGGGACAATCGTTAACTTACAAGATATACATTTATTTATAATAATTACAAGCATGATTAGTGTAAATTCAAGACTACTTGTTTCAAGTAAACATCAACCTTTACTAGAAATGTATCTAACATCATATATACTTTGCAAAAAAATAGCACACTTTTTTAGTTCACTTACATGCAGTTTGAAAATGCTAGTGACCAGGGGTGTCGATTTGTATCCGTGGTTGGGGGGGGGGGGATGATAGGTGCCAAAATATTTTCGGCAAAGGATCAAAGCAACCAAGAGGTAGAAGTGTGTAGCAGGTTGCACCCCCTCCCTTCCAAGTTATTATCTTTTTCAAGTCACCCTCAATAAAGATAACATTTCAGAGAATATAAGAGTGATAATAAAATTAATAACATGCTAAATGTTAGTCCTGACTCTTGCCTGCAGTGTAGGCCTACCAGACTGATATCATCTATTTTTAAACGAAATTTAGACATTACCCCAAAAAATCCAATGGTGAGGGATATCAACTTGTGAAAGTATTATGTTACCAGTGGGCAAATGCATTAATAAGCAACCAGGAAAGGTTCATGTAGACAGAAAATTCTTTATTTCCTGGTGATAGAAACATACATTTTATGATGAATATTGATGTCTCCAAACAACATTCATCGTGAAAAACCCATTCCAATATTCTGTGTAAGGAGATCTCAAAAACATAGTTCTCATTAGTAAATGAAAAACATATTGCTTTTGGTTCTTCATTTGACTCTCTTCCTTCTTTAATTAAACCAACTGAATCCTCTCTGCGGGAAACTCAATTCAATGAAACAGAATATCACTGATGCAAAATTTGGTTCTCAAAATGACAGAAAATTTCCACTCCTGATCTCATACAAACTGTCTGTTTCTTAAAAACATAATATAAAACTTACGTTCCAACTACCAAACAACAAACTTCCATTATCTCCTTCTTCACCCAGATATACTTATCATACCAGATACGCTCTAAAATATAAGCATAATATTCCCTAAGGCCCTGACCAGAGCACTATTTTTTCTCAAAAACTATAACCAGTCTTAGAAGGTGCATTATTATTGGAAGGGTGTTATAAACAAAAGTCCCAAATTTCATTCAATCTTTTCGTTTCTTGTTTTTCTTTTCACTTTCCTTTTAAGCCCTGTCAATAATGTGGCATTGATTATTTACTCGTTTTTAATTAGTTTTTGAAGAACTCCTAGGTGAAAGAAATCATAACTATTCTTGAATATTATTACTTGTTTTAGAACATGTTGGGCCTGTCTCACATTGCCTTCCATCATTCCATGGCAATTTTCCATGTTTCTTTCAGCTTATTTCTCACTTCTTTTCCATCCACTCAACTAATTCCTGATCATGCATCAACCTCATACCTACCATCACCCATGCCTAAGCTTTTTAGGGAGGGGGATTCCGTAAAGTAATTTTGACATTGTAAGAAATAAATATGACAATAATTCATTGTAGGTTACTTTAAAGTCAACCTCTTTTTTCATCGCCCGTTCACATCAGTTCCCTGAAGGAAATGCTGGAATATATATGTCCCTCTTTCTCTTGTCTTTCTTCCTTTTCTCTTCCCCTTCCTTTTTCTTCTGCCCGTTTCTTCCCCTTTTCCCTTTTCCCCAGGTAGCAAGCCCATATGGGGCCATATGGGGATGATCTGGGTCACTTGTGCCATCTGGGCTATTAAATGGAACCCATATATGTATCCCATATGGGGCCAATATTTAGTAACCCATATGGGATCTATCTGGGCCAGCCCTTATGGGTTCCAGATGGGAATGAGCTGGGCGTACACATATGGGTAGAATATGAATATGCCCATATGGGTAACACATGGGGAAAATCTGGGTTAACCCACATGGGATATATCTGGGTTAACCAATATAGGTACCAGATGGGATTAAGCTGGGCATACCCATCTGGGTCCCATCTGTCTTATATGGGTTTACCCATATGGGTCCCATATGCTTCTTGGGTGCAGATGCCTTAGGGCCCCAGATGGCCGGGCCCATGTTTCAGAGAATATGGGACCCATGTGGGTCCCACATGGGCTTGCTACCTGGGTTATTATCCTCTCTGTCTCTCATTATCTCTCTCTCCCACTCTCTACTTTTTTTGCACTTTTGCGCTTCGCGCTTAACATTTAGCTCGTTGCTTTTTAACGCTGCGGCTTTGCATTTGGCGCACTGCATTTCTATGATGCTGTTGATTGAATAAATTGAATAAATTCATCAATTCCTGATGAAGCCGCATGAGCGAGAATTCAATTTATTCTTGTCTCATATACGGTTGTCTCATTTACTTCGTTTTCTATTTATATATGTATGTATTATGAAAATGAGATAGCAAAATGTGTATATTGATGGTCATCTTGCGAGTAATAACCATTAACTACTCTCATCGGGCTCTCATCATTAATTTTTCTCTTCATTTTTTAAAATTTTTTATAGTGAATTATTGGGGGAATGATTGTACAGGCCATCCCCCCATCTGAAATATTTGGGGGATATATCCCCCCATCCCCCCGGGATCGACACCCATGCTAGTGACTTTGTGCATATTCCATTACATCAACCATTGTCATGAGGCATTTAGAAAGAACTGTCAGCCTTTATTGTGGTTTGTTAATGTAAATAGTAATGGAATCTGCTCTCTATTTACAATTAATCAGTAAGTCGTGTGAATTTAATACACAAACTTGCACCCTTTATAAAGATATTTCAATGATAAGTGCAATTCACATTTGGAACAGATGTTAATTAACATTTGTAGTAACCATCATATTCTACAACAAACACTATTATTTACTACAAATTGACATTCATTAAGTCAACTAAAGAACCTACATAATTACATGAGTCCTAAACAACACAATGGTGGTAATCAAAACTTTTTTTGTGAAGTACTGATATTCAATATTTTTCGTAAATTAATCCATATATTTCAACACTGGAAAGGGAATGGGACAGTACATGAAAACCGATAAAAACTAGACAGACGTGATAAGGAGACGAGACAATGATCTAAGGGGAGATCTTTGACCCTTGAAATTGGTTAAAAATATATATATGATGCAATTCGCTTTTCAACAATAGTTAATAGGTTTAGAGCAATCATTGATAAACCAAAATTGTACATACCCCAGACGTGAATAACAGACCTTAAGACATATTTCGACAATAAATTCTATGTACTTCATAAGTTTAGAACATTTACACGATCACCCAAAATAATACACCTGTACAGATGTGTATTTGTCTTGCCATAGGACGGTAGTGCTGGGCTGGGATTCGAACCATCAACCCTGGGATTGGGAATCAAGTGAATGAAGCACCTATACCACCACACCTCCACAAGAGGCTTTCCGTAGTTTCATTATATTTTATATTATATAAGAAAATACTTCACAACCAAAATATCTACAGATACAGTTTTATCTAGATATCAAACAATTCAAACAACAAAGCTATATGAAATTAAGATTCAAATGCAAAGTTCTCGTTTACAGAGCACCATTCAACAAACGCAAAGCTACATGAACTTAAGATTCAAATGCAAAGGGTAGTAAAGTGGAGCTCGACCTTTCGCAATAACGAACGGACATCTTATTTATTTGAACGGCAATGACTCATGAACAATTAATGGTGAGCTGTATCATACCATATTGACTTTGCTACAAATGAAAATGTTGAGACATACAGTGAAATAAATCGTGAAAAAGTAGTGAAGACGACATGAAGGGAATTTTATTGTTTTTCTTGAATGATATACGTCTTGGATATGTGGATTTTCCGAAGACTTCGTAAGGTTAATTCGGATCATATCCGAAGAGTATTTGGATTGCCATTGACTGACTTGAACATAATTTAAAGAGAGCCATGTGTGACATTTCTTACAGGCTCTTTGGAGCAGAGTAGACTTGAAGTCTATTTTGAAAATGATGTTGGTCATTTTTAGTTTTTTCATTTCTAATGACAAATGTAAAATATTGTGGTTTCTTTTAAAATGAAACAAAAGAAGTTTTGGATAAAAAGAAATATATTTTGAGTATTGAGATGTGTATCTACTTCAGATCTGTACAGGTTAACAGAACATAGGATGCGAAGTGAACTATTAGGTTGAAATCCCAATGTATGGTGACAGTTTGTTTTCTCATAATATAAGGGATATAATGTGCCAAGGTTAGCATAAACATACTTGGGAAAAAACGAATACGCCATGGCTGAAAAGGATTCACTTTGTAAGTGCATTATTGGGGGATAAAGCTAGGTTAGTTCGGGACGTAATCCCAGTTGATTGAGTTCTGTGCGAGACATAACTAAGAAAGCTAGAGAAGTGTGGGGGAAATGTAGCTCAATTACAGGACCAAGTTTTAGAGAGTCAAAGGAGGAGAGGAGGAGTAGGATTCGATGTTATATTTGAAGGGTAACCCTGTGGGTTAACTTTTGGTAACAGTTACAGATTTGTGTTGGGCCTTGATTATATTTCTCGGTTGAAATATCAGAATTTATTGTTTTTGCTTACAGCAGGTACTGGTGTATGTGCTTTAAGCCCAAAGTGAGGGAATTGCTGCATGGTATATGGCATGTGTATACGTGTAATTATTTGAATTCTCATGTGACATGAGAACTATAAGAACAATAATACATATTTAGAATAATATACATTTCTAGGCATGACAATGATAATAATGATAATAATAATAATAATAATAATGATAATAATAATGATAAAAATAATAATAATAATAATAATAATAATAATAACAATACAAATTATGATAATTTGTTTCAGAGAAGCCCATCAGCATCATGCTGTTCGTCTTGAGGGTCCTGTAATTATCATTACCCCGCCCACTGTCAGGTACCCATTTACATCTAAGTGGAGAGCAGCAAATGTGGATTAATATCTTGCCAAATAGCTTGAGTGACCGGCTGGGATTTGAACCCTAAACCCTTCGATTGAGAGTCAAGTGAATGAACTATTATGCCACGACACCTTCACAAAATATCCACCTTTTCTACAAATCGACGCCTACATAAAATACCCTAAATCACTTTGGTTTGCTTGTAGTTACTTGTGAATTAAGGACTAAGTAAAATTGGAAAAACGGAGACACGAACACCATAAATGAGCCTATTCAGAAGGTAATATCAAAGCTAGCAGGATTGTAATGAGTGTAGTATAAGCTGTCGTATCACAATTCGATTATTTTACCTTGCCATGCATCTCTGTGAAGGCTGATCATCAACACCAAGACGGTAACAATCTGAATAGACACCGACATGAATCCATGAAGGATATCCATCATAGCATAAAACGAGGCTCAATTTTAAAGTACAGCTCCTCTTGGTTCTGCTACATGTATACAGGTAGGTTGATGTTCCTAGATAATGTATTTCTGAACGATTTTTCAAGCAGAGTGATAAACTTATTCTAATTTTCCAACAAAGCTGTCGTTCCCAAAATGTCAATTGGTAGGTAAGCGTATTCTGGTAGTGTTGGTTTCCCGTACCAAAAACTTAAAGCATAGCTTGCTTTTCCTCGTTGTAAGTCGAAACTGAGCAATGTTTTTTTTTATGGCCAACTTCCTCAAAGTGCAATGAAAAGTTTAAAACGTTCGTCACAAGCCCTTGAATGGTATTGAAATCATGAAATGCACTTGACTGGTTCCGTGTTACATTGATACTGGCATAATGTCATGTTAACATTTGGCATGGTACGCGTACCTGACACAATACACCATTCAAATGTGCGAATGAGACATTTCAGTGCCCGATTCAATGCTTGGGAGCTTGGTTCATTGCACATCTATATATTAATACGCAAAATCGCCGCGGGGGGTACGTAACGGTCTGCCAATGTGAATTTTTTGACATCAAACCCGTCTTTCCTCGACCCTACCCGCCTCGGCCGTCGCGCGGGAACGGCGACACAATTCCAAGCGGACCCGCTCGCGCATGCCGCGTGCCACGTCGACCCCGTGGTCGCCGTCCATGTCGTTAAAGGTGGTTTCGGGGTCTCCGGGAGGACGGGCGGACGAGAGCACGGCCGGCGTCGTCCGTGCAAGGAGGCGACGAACCCGCGAGAGTGAGTCGGCGAGGCGTGCACCCGCCCTCTGCACGTCTTATCAAAGAGATCACACTATCAAGAGACAGTCCAGTCCATGATGTGTTGTAGCAAATATGCACGTCGCAAAGGATAGGGCCTATCCCGTGTTAGGCATCTTGCTATATATACGCAGCAGCCAAACTGACGTCAACGTAATACGTGGTTCTACGCTCACACACGTACACACACAGTCGAGTTAATTCGTGCGACGGTTACAATATATTGGCACAAACAGTCCGATTTTTCGCGTAAAATCTTTACTTTGAATATATTTGTACAAATTCTGTGGACCATGCCAACATAATCATAGTCCAAGCTTCTGCTTTATTGGTCTTTTCATGAAAACTACATTGAAATCACAACAATAATAACGCAAATAGATTGTAATTGTCGAGACCATATAACTAAAGAGAAGGTTAATTCAGCGAGCTTAGGTAATATCACATGCCTCCGCACGGGCAACTCCGCGGTGTCAGGCCAGTCACGCCATGCAATTTACCCTGTGCGGTAACTGCAGCACTCTACTGCTGTACCTGTAATACTGCAGGCTGTATATCGTGTCTTTAGATTCTTCAGTGTTTCATGTTTGAGCCGTCCAATGAATTGTTGTTTTCTGTTATTTCTTTATTGAATGTGATGTGAATGTGAGTACAGTACATGCTATTACAGAAGTGTCCAAGGAATGATAGGCCTACAGGTGGAAGGGATATAAAACAAATATACAATGACTGATTCTCGGAACAAGCTAAAACTATTCGCACTCGGGAACATCAATGGAACTGTTCTCTATCGGGCCGCGATGGCCCTCGGGATAATATAATACGATTTGATGTTCCTTCGATGCGAATAGTTTTAGCTAGATCCTCGAGTCACTTCGAGTGTCATTAGGGACTTTTCGATTTGCACGTTCACTAGTGGACTGCGACGTATGCGGTAACTATTGAAGCAGTGCGCATGCGCATCGACGAGCTCATCGTTCGTAGCAGAATTCTCGAACGCGTTTGCCCTTGTTTTGCCGTCGTTCGCAAACTGTGACGGTACATGATTGCGCTACATGTTCGTAAGCAATCTTTTGTAGGCACGAAACATCACATCGAAGTCACAAAATGGACCCAATTGACCTAATTCTAGAACCGGAGAGTGGTGGAAGCGTGAATTCTCTTAAATTTACACATTTTCGTGTCTGTAATTTCCCTTAAATCAAAATTGTTGCAGAATAATTCATAAAATGAACACATTTTATTTATGCATTGCCAATCTGTTGCAGCATTTTCGAGATCAGTCCCATGCACCGAATTCGGTGTGTTGGATCTTTAGCTTTTCGATCGAATTTCGCACTCACTAAGCAGAATAATTCATAAAATGAACACATTTTATTTATGCATCGCTAATCTGTTGCAGCATAATTTTTTAAAACAGTCCATGCACCGAATTTGGTGTTGGATCTTTAGCTATTCGATCGCATTTCGCGCTCACTAAGCAAGCGTCATAGTTGTGTAAAATCGAAAAGGTAACGAACAACAGTCAACGTGCCTCGTCAACCCTGCTTAAAAATGACCGCATACGTCGCAGTTCGCTTATGAACGTGCAAATCGAAAAGTCCCTATTGTATATTTGTAAATTTGTATATTATTTTCATGTAGGACTAAATTAACTTAGCAATGTGTGAAAATAACCAAAATGATAATGAGAACAATATACGTAGGCCTATCAGGGGCGTCGACCAATCCATTACCCTGGGGGGACGTGGGGACACGCCCCCACGATTTGGGGTTAAAATCTTTCTTTTTTTCTTTCTTTTAATTCTCTTTCTCTTTCTCTCTGTGTTGACATCGCGCGGGAGGGGGAACTTTATTCAAACAAGGATTAATAGTCCAGAACGGTACGAAACGATCTTTCTCTAAAAATTTCATGAAACAGGGATTAAGAGTCGAGAACGGTACAACGAATCGGCTTCGTTCTCTAATAATTTAATGACACGTCACAGCTTCCGCGCTACGCGCGAGAGGCCGGAAACTGAATTCAAACAAGGATTAAGAGAGAGTCAAAAACGGTACAACGAATCGTCTTCTTTTTTAAATAATTGAATGAAACGTCAAGGTTCCGCGCTTCGTGTGGAAAGGGGGGGGGACTGAATTCAAACAAGGATTAAGAGTCGAGAACGGTACAATGAATCGTCTTCTTTCTGTAATAATTTAATGAAACGTCAAAGGGAAACTGAATCAAACAAAGATTAAGAGTCAAGAACGTACGAATCGTCTTCTTTTTTAAATAATTTAATGAAACGTCAAAGCTTCCGCGCTTTGCGCGGGTGGGGGGAAACTGAATTAAAGCAGGGATTAAGAGTCGAGAACGGTACAACGAATCGTCTTCGTTCTCTTATAATTTAATGAAACGTCACAGCTTCCGCGCTTCGCGCGCGAGGAGGAAACTGGATACAAACAAAGATTAAGAGTAAAAAACGGTACAACGAATCGTCTTCTTTTTAAAATAATTTAATGAAACGTCAAAGCTTCCGCGCTACGCGCGAGAGGGTGGAAACTGAATTCAGACAAGGATTAAGAGTCCAGAACGGTAGAACGAATCATCTTCTTTCTCTTATAATTTAATGGAACTTCACAGCTTCCGCGTTCGCGCGGGAGGGGGAAACTGAATTTAAACAAAGATTAAGAGTCAAGAACGGTACAACGAATCGTCTTCTTTTTAAAATAATTTAATGAAACGTCAAAGCTTGAGGGTGTAAACTGAATTCAGACAAGGATTAAGAGTCGAGAACGGTACAACCAATCGTCTTCTTTCTCTAAAAATTTAATGAAACGTCAAAGATAAAAAAGATAATAAATGAACCGGTCACCAATGAAAGTACATGCCGTGAAACAGCATAACTAGAGAGAGAGTGACATGTAATTGTGTCCCCCATGCTCAAACTCGGATTGCAATGACGCCCTTGATCCGGGAAAGGGATAGTGAGAATAATTGGAACGAAGTGGCGACAATAATCGTAAATAACGAAAATGAAAACGAAAGTAAAGTCTAAAATATCTGCATCAATTTTGATTACAAATTATTGATTTCACTGTTTTCTTCCAGTTTTCAAGTTTT
>CP137674.1:33061575-33191894 GCA_037976565.1 Mesocentrotus franciscanus | reverse complement strand
GATTACAAATTATTGATTTCACTGTTTTCTTCCAGTTTTCAAGTTTTGTTACATGATTCAGATAAAAATTAAAAATTCAAAACGATACATGATGGGACAGCAAACAAAAGGTTGGTATTCTAACGAGTAAAATATCAATGAAAAGAAAAAGAAAAATTATAAAATGATAAAAAGTAGGCCTATACAATGAAGAGAAATAATATCATCTAACACAGAAATTATCTTTAAAAAAAAATATAATAATAATTAAAAAAAATAAATAAATAAAATTAAAAAAAAAAAAAAAAAAATCGATATCACATTATCTATTTACAACCCCCTCCCACCCTCCCTAGAATCCCGTGGATTTTCCACGGGCCCTGCTAGTTAACACATATTATTTGCTGTTCGCCCCACTCAGCTTGATGCACAATTACTACTTTTATGGAACCATAACTTTATGTAAGTAACGTAAGGCTATTATTTTTAGAGTTCTTACATAGATGCAGCGGAAGCACTGAGGAGATATTTATTTTGAAACGGTCAAATCAAGATAAAATGGTTCTCAAACAACAAGGAAAATATTATTTTACTTATCTAGAATTATTAATAATATAATAAGGCATTGGGGCCCTCTAGGCAAATTAAATGTTGTTTTTCTGTTATTTTGAAACTTCATATTCTAATTCGTGTCCCGAACGATGAGCATACGCTCTGCGCGATAGCGGGTCATTAAAGGCCCTATCTCACCATGCTCACTGGGCGGCGAATGCTTGCGAACGTAGCGAATTTGGGGTTTCACCAGGGTTCGTGAAAGGTTTTAAAAGGTTGCAAAAAAATTCGCAAACAGTTTTTCTTGTCGCAAAGAAATTTTGAACATGTTCAAAATTTATTTGCGAATTTATTTTCCGCAGTTGCAAGCATTTGCAAACAGTCGTAAGCGTTTGCAAAACAGTCGTAAGCCTTTGCAAACGGTAGTAAGACGGTGTCGCTAAAGTTCTTTTTGATTCGCAAATGCTAGCGACCACGTTACCATATGGTTCCTACATAAAATCGACCCGTTGAGTACCAGGAGTTAGCAAAAGGTCCCAAACATTCACAAATAGTGGCAAAGGATTGAAAAATAGTTGCTAATCTTCGCAAAAACTGTCGCTAACATTTGCGTACCGTCGCTAATAGTCGCCAACTGCCTTTTGCAAACACTTTCGCAGACATTCGCTCAAATGTTGCTAATTGTCGCTAAACATCGCTAAAAGTCGCTATTTTTCGCCAACATTCGTCAGAGAAGTTGGCGAATCCAAATTCGCAACGCTCGTAAGCATTCGCCGCTCAGTGAGATAGGGCCTTTAAGGATCGCTGGGATACGTTTAGCATTCGCTCTAGTAGTCGTTTTTTTGTCTTTTAAAGTTCTTTGCGAGTTCGCTCCGCCCGACCCCCGGAAAATATTCGTCAAGAATCTGTGCGTATCTCTGCGTATTCTAACTTTTGCAATTCGTTCATGTTAGTTTATTGAATTTTGTATAGTGTGACGGCCGCTTTACCCTCAAATGTTAAACTTTCCGGTCGTCCACCCGATCAATATACATTTTTATGCCTCCGCTACAAAGTAGCCGGAGGCATTATGTTTTCTGGTTGTCCGTCCGTCCGTACGTACGTCCCGTTCTCGTGATCGCGTTATCTCAAGAACCAATTGATAGATTACCGCCAAACTCGGGTCATGTATATGTATCTTGCAGAGCTAATGAACTGATTAGATGTTGGGGTCACGAGGTCCAAGGTCAAAGGTCACAGCTAGGCTCATTATGTATGCAAAAATAGCTCGTGATCACGTTATCTCAAGAACCGATTGATGGATTACCGCCAAACTTGGGTCATGTATGTATCTTGCAGAGTCAATGAACTGATTAGATTTGGTGGTCACGAGGTCAAAGGTCACAGGGCTTATTATGTATCTCAAAATAGCTCGTGATCGCGTTATCATTAGAACCAACAGATGGATTACAATCAAACTTGAATTTTAAAATTGCTTCCATTTTGGTTTGTAAAATTGCTCTATGGCGGAGGCATCATTTTCTACTGCGCGCAGTTGAAGTTCCATCTAGTTGGTTATATCCTCGTGTACTTTGGTTCTTACAGTTTCTTCTACCCCAGTTCTCAATTTTGTTTCCTTCTATAACTCACTCTTTCTATCTCACCCACTCCAACATCTCCCTCCTCTTTGCTCTTTTTCTCCCCCACCCTCTCTCTCTCTCTATCTCTCTCTCTCTTTTCCCCTCTCCCTCTCTCTCTCTCTCTCTCTCATCCACACGGCCTTACTAGATTAATAAGGGCAATTACCATCTTGCTCTCGAGATAAAGTTTTCTTGACAAATCAATCCACTAAGTCAAACCCACCTCCCCTTTCTCCGCACTCGTTCACCTTTCATTAAACTCACTGACATAAAGAAGAAATCGCTATGGGAAAATGAATTGAAAAAAGGAGTGACATTATATCACGATGAGAGTTGACACATGCATACCCAGAAGCCGTTCCATAAATCCATCTGTATGTACCATCCTCACCAATGTCTTCTAAGCCGATGTAATAGTTACCATTACCCTCTGTTAATATCATGGCAATGAAATGCTGTTCATATCATGAAGAGAAGATGAATACATTTGAATATCGATTCCAATGTGGCAAAATGCAAAATATTCTAATTTCGGGGGAGGGGCGCGGTCAACACTCATTCCTCCGTCCCCCTCCCCCCCCCCTCCCGATTCAGGGGGTCGATATCCGAGTCGCATGCATTGCGTTCCTAGCTCAGCCCCCTCAAAACTTTCAGCTCATTACGGCACTGGTTGCAAAAGGGATGTTCAACGAATATTCTGGAAAAGTGTAATCGGAATTTTCGATGTCACTACAAACTATAAATGTCTATTTCCACTAGTGGAGAATTGTTAATGTTGTACCTGCTGAGTGGTATGAATAATGCCTACCGGTCAATAAAATTCTTGAAATGTTTAAACTTCACGGAACATCTGCTAAATAGAATATGATGTTAAGCGATCAGTATTTGTTTTGAAGAAACAAACACAGTTGCCCGAAAATCCTGTTACATCATAGGAATCAGCAGGCAACGGTTTAAACAGTTTCATTCGCAAAACTGTATAGAGTATGTACGTTTTGCTCCATGAAAGTTCGGATGAATATCTACAGGGCCGGATCTAGCTTTTTGGTAAAGGGGGGGGGGTTGACCCAATGACGATGCGGAACATCGTCCACGAAGCGGCGAAGCGATTTTTGGGGAGCTATTTTGAACCCCCGTAAGTGATGTTTTCGTGGCATCTACTAACACAATGGAGACCGTAAAAAGCAGTCACTGCATTTTGGGGGGCAGCCCCCCCCCCGTAGATCCGCCCCTGATCTAATGTAATAGTCCATAAAAGTACGTTCGTACAACATTTTCAGATGATGTGATGATTGGCCTGTCACCCCACAAACTTTTACATTATAACACGTATTGATGTGGTCCAACAAGAAAAGCAGCATTCAGTACATATCACAGGTTATTAAATACAATCATTTGTTGCGTTGAGGTTGAAACGTGGAATTCGTTTATAAGATGTTTCCAATACTATTCCCGGCTCAGAGAATGAGTTTGGAAAAAGGTGATTATTAATGACGTCGAAAAACAAATAACTTCACATTCCAAATAATCAAGTAAAATGATCAAATGAGTCTATTTCATACAAATACGTATGTAAATGCACTTTACTTCCTCATAGTTGTTAACCACCAATGTCATTAACGTTAAACTACTTACTGTGGAGATAATTATAGTTTCATGAAATACGTCTGGGCTCACTGCCTTTTTTCCCCTTCTAACCTTGTCAATTGTGCATGTGTGGCATGAGCAACCGCGATTTTGACTGAGGTTTTTCGAGAATCAAATAATGAATCTATAAGCGCTTTCGCACGCAATGTCAACAATTAATTTGCCCTATCAGCTGCTAATTAAATGTATGTGTAATTCCCAGCTACTTGTCTATGTGCAACGCCATCACATGTCATTTATAGGGTAGTCTAGACTATGAGGCACAGAAGGACAATAACTATTCCGGTTATGATCTTTCTGCACATTCTTAAATAGGGATTTATCTTTTTTTATATAATTATGAATGACTACGTTATGAAAATATGTCATGTTTATATCTCAGGCTTTTACAAAACTGAATTAAACTGATTTTACGCGTTTATTTCCACATCATCATTAAGAATAATTATATATATAGGTTTTTGCGGCCAATTTCGTAATTATTTCATTCAAATTCATGAACGTGCATTCAAATTCACATAGAGGTCGCTCGCAGGTAAATTCAGGCATTCAAATTCAAACTCCGAGCAATCAATTTCATTTATCGGCCCTCTTATTCATGTTCGGTGAAATCAAATTCACGAATGTGCGTACAATTTCCTACTTTGTGCATTCAAATTAACCCGGCGCTCACGATGAGCCTGTTTGGGGCATTCAATTTCATTTTTGGGTGATCAATTTACTACTACGTCCATTCAATTAAGTGTAATATTGAGAGGGATTCCAGATAAGAGGGAAACTTTGATTTCTTTAAATTGATTACTTGGAATTATTTTTAATCACTGTTACACAATGAAATCTCCACAGTTTAGTTAATGTTCTTTGTTTATCTGACAATAATTGTTGCCTTTTGATCATCCATTTGATTATTGCTAATATCGCTAATCATACATATACAAGAATATCCCGTACTACACCTTTCTTTCAATATATATGTAAACATATTCTAAATAATTGGAAACATTGATAGGGTTTTAGAACATCGCAACTAGTGATTTGGAGGTGATGTACTGCGGAAATGCATTTCCCCTCAATTAAAAACAAAATAAAATTAACTAAAAATGCATTTCCACAAACTTGAATGAAAAGGCTTTTTCAATTAAATTGTTCTTTTGTATGATGTATATATAACAGTTATATGTTTGTGTTCCTCTCTATATCTCTCTATATCTCTCTATCTCTCTCTCTCTCTCCCTATCCCGCCCTTTCTCTCTCCTTCCCTCTCCCTCCCTCTCTCTCTCTCTCTCCCTCTCCCATGTCACCCTCTCCCCATCCTCTCTTGCGCGCGCGCTCTCTCTCTCTCTCTCCTCTCTGTTTCTCCCTCTCCCACCCTTTTTCTCTCCCCTTCTCGCTCTCTCTCTCTCTCTCTCTCTCATGTCACCCTCTTCCCATTCTCTCTCTCTGTCGCTCTTTGTCTTTCTCCAATCTCTCTCCCTCAACTTTCCCCCTTTTCTTTTTACCAGCCCCCTCCCCCATTTTTCTTTGTATATTTTTTACCTGTTTTTTTTATACCAATCACCTATATGGATCCAAAGACACTTCATATAAAGATACACTTTGCTGATGAAATCACACATTCTTAAACACGGATAACACCCTCTACAAGAACAAGTATACTTCACTCAACCTAAGATCAGCATACACAATTCCACAATACTCAGACATAACACCGAGTCCATCACAAAATAAACAAAACTTTTGAAATTTTCTCATCTTAGGCATATCTTGGTACGTGCATTTATATATATATATATATATATATATATTTTGAACATGCCACGAAAAGTGTGATATTTGTACAATATTTGATGAGTTGAAAGGGAAAAAGTAACCGAGTGTCATTTTGGATCCAGTGACATGACACTTCACAAACAATTCGACCACAGTTCTTAGGCAGTTTCTGCAGTTTTCATATACACTACATACAGCTTTTTATTATGTGTGTGTGTGTGCCATGAGTAATATGGCAAGTTACATATTTATGTGTTTAACTTTTTGTTAACCGAGAGAGTTTACAAATGGGAATGAACTAAGATAATGCAAATGTCATGATAATGAAGCCTACATTATTCACAAACTGAGCAAAAAAAAAATTCTCGAAGACCCCAAAGAAACTAAACGCAATATATTTTTTTAAATTGAATGCACTTATTTCAAACATGCTTGCTCATTTACGAATTTGAACGACCACCAAGGCACCGTAGCTAGCATTAAATGAATTTGAATGCTCTTTGCACGAATTGTACGCTCTAAGTTAAGATTTGAATGACCCGATTTAACAATTGATTGCACGGATAGTGAATTTGAACGACGGATTTTGAATTTGAAAGCTGATTCAACGCTGCGAGTGCGATTTGCGCGAATTCGAATGCTCGGAATGTGAACTTGAATGAAAAAAGGGTGAAATTGGCCGCAAAAGTCATTACGTACAATACAAAGGGAAATGAAACATACAATTCATGATAATAAACAAAACCAACAAACTTAAAGACAAAATAAAAGTTATAAAAAAAGAAAAGAAGACTATAATTGTTAGATAGGCCTGTACAAAAGTAAAGAGAATATGGAAGACACTTATGATATATAGAGCATTGTAACATGTGATGTGATAAAGAAGTTTAACATTTTTAATATTCAATCTCATAAAAAATTTCCCATAAATCATAACACTCTAAACAAGAGAAGACAGAGATCAAAGCAATTATGTAAAAGAACATTAATTCATGACAAGATTAACCAATTATAAATATAATTGAGTTAAAGCTGCTAGTAGGTCTAGGTTTTACATCATCTTAAAGTCTGTGACTACCTACGGTATATCATTCATTTAATGTTCTACAAATCTAATCAGTTAAAAGTGAAAAATAGATTGTGACTATAAGCGGACTATAACATTCAATACTTGTATGAAAAGAAAATATCAAAAGATCATTGTAAAAAGGTTTTTACAACTGTGTCTTTGGACACAATACAATTCTTGAAGGGATGGGTAATCTGCCATGGCAGGCAAGCTATAGTCAGAAGTATATTCTCTAGTTTTCCGGCCCATATCAGTTTCAAAATATATTCTCCAAATGTGTAAACTGAATAGTTTAAAACATGTGTTTTAACGTTTAGAATTTATTTTTTAACTCACAATACGTGAGCTGCCCGACCCAGTGTTTTCCTTGTTTTTATGAATTATCCAGTTCACTCCTATCTAACGCGGCAAAGCCATTCTTATCACTTTCCAAGTACTCGAACAGCTTTCACACACAATACAAGTAAAGTCACCGGACCACTATTGTGGAATGAACTCCCGTCAGATGTTATAAATACCGGCTCTATGTATGCCTTTAAAAGCAAATTCAAAATATTCCTTTTAAACATTTACGTAATTCGTCCCATGGCTCCTTGATTTATACTGATAACTTTTGTAATAGCCCTTTGTCTTATTTTCGCCTCTCTCATTTTTCCCCTTTGTTTTTCTTTTTTTTTTAAACATTATCTTCATACTCATTAGATTGATCTTATTTATACAAGGGAATCTACAATTTGAAAGCTTAGATTTTTACTAGATTCCCCCATATTTCACTACAAATATATTTGTATAATTTCAGTTTACATACCATGCAATTGTATTTGTATCTCCTATGTTATTTCGACTGTATTATTACTTACATGGCCTGATGTTATCAGGTGGGCTGTATATATAATACAGACCACCTTATGTTTTCGTTAGAATATTTTTCTTATTTCCAAGCACTTTTTTGTTAGCACGATAACTTAAAAATGGCTCAATCAAATGCCTTGAAATTTGACACACATATGTATAGGCATAAGGACAAAGCAAAATAAGGTTTTCAACCTTGACCATTATTGATGACGTCATCTAGGCGCCATTTTGTGAAAATCAACTCATGATCATATCTTCATAACGGAAAGTCATTTCCCATTCATATTTGTCATGATCAAGGTCAATATCCGTCCGGTCAATTTCAGGTAAAAAAACGCGCGCGTACGCCATTATTAGCATTAGCATTTCATAAAAAGTCGCGAACACGCGAACGCGCGCGCGTTTTCGTTCGTCACGGCCGAACGCAAAATAATTCCTCCAGATTTTTTTTGACATGATATTCCTTATTCTTTTTCGAACAATTTGATACCATGCTTATCTCTTTATGACCATTAATAAGGGAATGAGCGTCCATTCAAGTTAAATGTCCGTGCGCGCGAGCTCTTGTAATACATAGCATATATGGGCAAAAACATGCCTATACAAAATCCATGATAGCTCTTTTGGATGCACCGGAACCCTCAAACTTTTTCCATATTTGGATAGAGTATGGGTCGGAGATATGATTTCATGTCTCATTTGGCCATCAAGTACATCAGGACGTCATCATAATGGCCTTGAAACTCAAAATACGAATTTGCATATTATGACGTCAGCATATTTTTGGAAAATTGAGTGTATCTCTGTAAATGTTGATCATTTTTCTCCCAAATTTGGATATGTTGTAGTTCAGGCAATTGTCTACAAGATTAATACACATTAATTTTCATTTTAATGACGTCATTATAGTCAAAAATTCAATTAAAGGCCACATGTCAGAATTTTCTTAATTTGCGTGTTATGTCTAAGGAAGGTGAATTTCGTTCAAATCATGAATCTACATGACATTAATATTTGAGCACTATCTAGCTTATTTGTGCTCTATGTTCTCCCAAATTTTGGTATGTTATAGCTGAGACAATGGGCTATAAAAACTGTGACTTTTGTTTTTTTAACAGATGTTGGGACCATGTCAAAATTTTCAATTGAAAGTTGTAATTGCGACCATGCCAAGACGAGGCATTAAAATTGAACGATATTTGAAACACATCAACTTAAGGTTAAAGTTCAATAAAACATGCCATTAAAATCCGAAGGCGCACCACTACCAAACGTACGCGCGCCAACATGAAAAAATGCTCAAAATCACTTTTTAATCAAATAAGAGTGAGTTTAAGGCAATTTTAAGCATTTCAAAATTTTGCGCGCGCGCGTTTTTGCGCGTAACGCGATCACACAACATAGAATCGCCATTTTTTTTTTCTTTCATGATATTTCCCATTTTTTGCCAAACAATTTGATACCATGTTTATCTCTTTATGACCATTAATAACGGAATGAGCGTTCATTCAAAATAAATGTCCGTGCGCGCGAGCTCTTGTAATACATAGCATATATGGGCAAAAACATGCCTATACAAAATCCATTAAAGCACTTTGGGATGCACCGGGACCCTCCAATTTTTGTTCACATTTAGATAGAGTATGAGTCGGAGATATGATTTCATGTCTCATTTGGCCATTAAGAACATCGTCAAACCATTATCATGAAATTTGCCATGATGATAGATCTAGTCTAACTTAGAACTGCGTGACTTTTCAGTGATTCCAGGTCATCGTGACGTCATCTAGGCGCCATTTTGTGAAAATGAACTTATGATCATATCTTTATAACGGAAAGTCACTTCTCATTCATATTTAGCATGATTAAAATCAATATCCGTCCGGTCAATTTCAAGTCAATAAATCGTGACGTCATTATAATGGCCTTGGAACTCAAGATACGAATAAGCACATAATGACGTCAGCATATTTACAAAAATTGAGTGTATCTCTGTTAATATTGTTTGTTTTTCTCTCAATGTTTGATATGAAGTATAGCTGAGGCGATTTTCTACACAAAAGGTGCTATTGATTTTCATTTTAACAATGGCATCATGGCCCATTCTTGCGAGTAAAAGAGGCATGTCAATTTTCCCAATTTTGCGTGTATTCTCTAAGGGAGGTGAATTTTTCTGAAATTTTCATTCTACGTTCCAGTCTTAGTTGTTTGAGCAATATCTCGATTCTTTTCTGCCAGCTGCGGATATGTTGTAGCTGAGAAAATTCTGTACATAAAGGGGACATTTAATTTTTTAATCAGATGTTGGAATCATGGCGATATTTTAAATACAAGATTTAATTTGAGAATCTAATTTTCCTTTTACGTGTTATGTCTATGCAGATTTTTTGGTATATTGGTCATAGCACTTTCCTCCCATTCCGGCGACCATCTTTCATAGATCCAAAATGATCAATGATACACAGTTGATACTTGACTTATGGATAGACCATAATGGGAGGAGTATTTCAAAACGGAAGATGAAATCGTGAAAATGCGTTCTTCGTTTTGTAACACATGAGCATACGTATCGCCTAATTCGTCTAAGTGACGAATTAAAATTAAAAATAGTATTTATTTTGTGTCTGTATGGAAGAAATATTTATGATTCTTCTTCGAATTTGTTCGCAAGGTATCTCAAGATTCGGTAAAGCCATTGTCATGAAACTTTCCTTGAAGATAGTTCCTATAGTCCAACTTAGAACTGCGTGACTTTTCAGCGACGCCATAGGGCATCGTGACGTCATCATGATGTCATTATGTGAAATGTTATTAATGGTTTTATCTCAGCCATGCAATACACTATGAATACGTCTTAGATTGGTTTTAAACTATGCTTGTTATTGTCTTACCGCTGGAGACTTAAAGATGTCTTTTCTCGAACTGATTTTGATTCTTTTATACGCTTGAAATTTTTCAGATCAAAATAAGATCTAATGACCCTTCGAAGGTCTGGGGGGCGTTTCATGAAACAATTAGTCGGTGGTTTTCACCGACTAATATCATTTTCACCGACAATTTTATTGTCACCGACTATTTTCCAGGCCTCTGATTGGTCAAATTTAGTCGGCCCCGACAGTTGTCGGTGGACAAATGTTGATGAAATGCCCCCCTGATCTTAAATTTAACGACCGTCGATACTCCAGACCTACTGGCAAACGATCTTGATGACATATTTTATGATCCCACGGGGAGTGGAAACTGCCTCGCACTTTTGGTCAGCTAAACGTGTACTTCGCTCAAGGCCCCAATTCAATTCCAAATTTCCAACATTAAATTACACAAGGGTTCGTATCTTTCTACAAAATAAACGATAAACAATTGGCATGTCAAGTTTAACTGAATGAATGCGGGTATTATATGATGCTCAAAAAGTTGTAACACAACTTTGAATTAAAGAAAATTGTTTTTCCTTTCTTTTCTCAAAGTGTGTGTTGATGAAGGGAAGCAGGGGCGGATCCAGCCGGAGGCGATTTTCAACAACATGAAGCAAATAGTAGGCCTAAGCATCTAAAAACTTCAGATGCCTGGTTGATTATGATTAAAATTTGAGTCATTTCAAGTAACAAATAAGACCGTTGCCATGGAAACAGAATGTTAAAGAAGTTGTTATTTTTTAACCACGCCCCTCCAAAAATGAAAATAAATAAACCTATCAATACAAGGAAACATTAGAATATATCTTGAAAAAATAAGATAGGAAAATGAACTAAGTAGAGAAAACAATCAAGACAATAGACAATATGTCATAAATTAATGTCTTTAAAGGTACTATGTCCCATTTGCAGGCCAAAAATGAAAGGGTTAAATTCCAACGGCATTTGAAAGATAATACTAATTTAGAACTTTCCTTAAAAAAGGGGGCTTGAAAATGTCTTTAAGTGGGAAAATAACGACTATTAGTTGTCGAATCGACTTAAGAGCTATAAGCCAGTAAGTAATAGTCTGATTTTCAGACCATTGTACCGAATGGTCGTACGTTTTGTGCTGCGCAAAGATTCAATCAGTTTAATTTTGGCCATTACAAGAAGTGGGTTATTGATGTAGACAAATGCTCATGTACCCTTTACAGCTCATTTTATGTATGTTATTACCAAAGAAGAAAAGCCAGTCAGTCACTCAATAGTGTCTGACAGTGAAGTCTAGCAAGTAAACGGGTTTCCTTGCATAATTTGAATATTAGGACACTGCTAACGTTTAAATTTCACAGATAGGACATACATGACATATTCATAATTCCTGCAAAGTTCTACAGAATTTGATGTTGGCTGCAAAAGGGACATAGTATCTTTAAGTTAACCTTTATTTGAAGAGCTTAATCCATTCCGGTTAATTTCGAGAAAATCATTGTTTTTAATTTCACACATTTGTCTCTGTTTATTAATCAAATCTATACTACAGGTGGAAGAACTACCACTATAGGTCATACAAATGCAAGTTAGAAAAATCCTGCGTACACCATGTATTTTATATAATTTTTCATATTTCATTTCTTTTCGAATTTAGCGCCTTTTGGAGAAATCATGGATATAGCGCCTTTTGACAGAACACTTTTTACAGTCAATATAGAGTTGTTCACTGACATAAGTATAGAAGGATGTCATTTGTGTGTAAATGCTTCTGAATTGTATATTAACTATACTTACCTGTACTTGAATCATAGTAGCCCCCTCACCACACACACACGCGCGCACACACACACACCACACACACATGATCATCAATGTGCAAAAACTTTCATCACATAACCACTGGTACAATAATTTATCCATGATGAAATCGCCAGAAAATGAGGTATTTCGAAACGTGAATAGTAAAAACGAATCTAGGAAGTCTGCCTGTGCTATGCTCTTTGTGTTCTGCTTTCTGATTGCTTTCTGATCAAATTTCCACAAGCTGGTATGATTGGGCCAATCAAAGGAAAGAAAAGAAAGGTGGATATAGCGCCTTTTGGTTGAAAGTATAAATTTCAAATCAATATTTTCATATTTTCCTGAAACAATTCTGAGGGAAATTTAGTGATTTAGATACACATGAGAGAGGTCTATTCAAATCGTTTAAAACATGCAATTTGGTGAAAAGTGGATTTAGCGCCTTTTGGTTGCAAGCTCTTCATTTGCATCTGGCTCGAGTTTTGCTTGGGTATTTGGTACTGGAGGATTAACATGGACAAAATGTTTACATGATCGCATGATCTCTTATTCATTCCAGTTCCAATGTTTTTCTGACTGTTTTCAAGACACTATCATGTTTGTCGATCATAGTTCTATGTAGCTTGATGTCTCATGGTAATTTTAGGGAAAAGCAAACTAAGTAACTATTGTTGAATTTTAGCGACAATCGTTCGCCATTGCTACTCTTTAATGCTACTATGACGTGAAGTGACACATTGAATCTTCAGGACTCATGACAAATTCGTTTAACAGTTGATTGCGCTTGGTTGAGCCCACTGTTTGAGAGAGTGATTATTCTCACCATTAACGACGAAGTATTTTTTTCTTCACCGCCTTTACAAAGCTATTTGAATGGGGAACAAATCTAATGTTTGGCTTCCTGGGAGAAGTTTCAATTGTTGTTAAGAAATTTCAGTCGATTCCTCTCGGTTCATTCTATTGTTCGGACTATTAAGCTGAGAGAGATAGAAATGTGACATTCTCATGACTAACGGCCTTGCATTATTATTCTTATTTGTTCATCGTCTCTACAATGCTATTTGAACAATATTTGATGACAATAGACGACAATCTGGTACTATTTTTATGCAGCGTCACATTATAATAACATGACAGATGAATGATCATGAGCACCGGGTTTAATAATTTAACGAATACTGAATTTGAACCCGGGCTATGCTTTCTCTTGCCATTGCCTTCCGTTTCCCTCGTTTACTTCCTTCTTACCACGGAGTATGTAATGTGTATGTGTATGCCTCAATCATAGAGAATATAATCACTAATATCGCTGAAATATTCTTCTCCTGCCCCTTCTTCTTCATTTACTTTTTAGTAGTAGTAGTAGTAGTAGTAGTAGTAGTAGTAGTAGTAAAAGCAGCAGTATCATAATAATCATTATTATTATCATTGTTATATTTATTATTATATTAAATATCGTAATTATAATCATTATTATAGTGATTATTTGTTATTGTTATTATTCTTATAGTTATTTGTATGCTTCTAATTCTTAACATAATTATCGTACACACAATTCGTCATGTGCCAAGAATTTATTGCTATAATATACATCAAAGATGTCTACCAAAACTGTCAATTCGTTGCTGAAATATTAGCAAGCCAAAAGAAGAAACATTAGAATTTCTATTTTAAATTGAAATAAATTATATAGGAGAAATAAGTGGAGAATACAATCATGATTTCGGTACTAGGGGACTAACATGGACATAATGCACTTTTAATTGTTTACATGACCACATTATCTCTTATTTATTCTACCTGCAATGTTTTCTGTTTTCAAAACAATATCATGTTTGTCGATCATATTTCTATGTAGCTTGATGTCTCATGTTAATTTTTAGTGGAAAAGCAATCTAAGCAACAATTTCTGAATTTTAGCGACAATTGTTCGCCATTGCTGCTCTTTAATACTTCTATGACGTGCAGTAACAAATTAAAATGTCAGAACTCATGATAAATTCGTTTAACAGTTGATTCCACTTGGTTGATTCTATTGTTCTGATTATTTTGCAGAACGACATAGAAATTGACATTCTCATGGCTTACGACTTTGCATTAGTGTTCATCGTCTCTACAATGCTATTTGAACAATATTTGGTGACAAAAGACGGCATTTCTTTGTATCGTCAAAAGCCGTCAAATAACAAAAACATGGCAGCTTAAAAGATCCTCAGTACTGGGTCTAATATTTTAAAGAAAACTTAATTTGAACCCGGCCATATTCTGTCGCTCTCTCTCTCTCTCTTGTGTGTCACTGCCTTCATTTTCCCTCGCTTACTTTATTGTTACCACGGAATATGCAATGTGTATGCCTCATTATGTCAATTAGAGTCAAAGGTGTAACTGGTTGTTGTCCAGGGTCAATGGTCAAATTGTCTTAATCTATCTTCCATACATCCATAATGATCAAGGCTAAACAGTAGAAACTTGACATATGGATAGATCATAATGGTAGAAGCATTTTATATAACAATATGAAATCGTGAAAATGCATTCTTCAGTATGTAAATCATTAGCATACGTATCACCTAATTCGTCAAAGTGACGAATTCAAGTCTAGTTCATAGTTGGATAGAGTATGAGTGGGAGATATGATTTCTTATAAAAACAAAAATCTAGAAAATGCGTATTTCATTTTGATATTTAGATTTGAGGGTCAATGGTCAAATATACTGTACATGGTTTCTCTAAAACCATGCATTGTATAGACTAGAAATTTGGCACACTAATAGACCTGAATAAGAGGATTATTTCAAAAAATAAGGTCAAATCATGCCAATGTTATCTTAACTACTTAGTATGTCACTAAACATGTGTGGCATGCACTTGGAACAGCCCACCTATACTTGTTATTAACAAGTATTACATGTCTAGTTGTATTAATTTTTACACCTAGTAAAAAAACAATTCTTTTAATTCTCGTTGTTTATTGCTTATGATTTATGTAATGAATGTAAATGGGAAATATGAAATAAACTAAAACTGAAAGCTAAACTAAAACTAAATTTTGTCATTTTACTATTTTGGGGAAAGCCTAAAACATTGGACACAACTTTCATAATATCATATTTTTACTAAGAAAATTATAAGGGTGTATTTTTGTAATAACTAGCAAATTGAAATATCCGGGGTACCCATCTCAAAAACAAAACTGATTCACCCAGATGGTTAGAAACACTGGTATTTCTTCACAGAAGTGAATTAAAAAAAAATCATCTTCTGTTCAACACAGTCTGCCAAATTTCAAACTGCTTTAATAATCGGACGGATTAGTTTTGTTGAGAAACGTTCAAAGTGCTAATTGACGAGTTTAAACCAAACAAAATAAGACTTTTTTGTTGGTGTGTATAATTTATTGTTTATACTTCTTTGATGTTTACATATTGTGCATTCAATAATTATATTTATCAGTATTTATATTTAATATGTGCCTAAATATCCCTGCTCATATGGTTATATATAAATATTCAATTGGATTGTATTATCTAACTCTATTAATTAACTTCTAATTCTACTATTTAATTTTTACCTAAACATATATCCTCATATAACACAATGCTTATGCATAGTCTATGTCTATATTCACATCTTATATTTTCATATTTCATGTTTCATATCCTAACACATAATCGTTGACCTATTAATCAACTTCAATTCCACTGCTTAGTAGTCGTAGTAGTAGTGGTAATAGTACGAGTAACGATAATAATAATAGTACGAGTAACAATAATAATAATAATAATAATCTTGTTGATCTTTTTATGTATTTCACTTTGGTGGCCCCTTTTTATAAGCTCTGCTTTCTCCGGGGTCACCAAACCATCATTGTGTTCTGTTATATTTTTGATGTAACTTATTCTGATTGCATATATATTTTGATGGTTGAAAAAATAAATGAATTGAATTGAATTGAATTGGAAAATAATAATAATAATAATAATGATGATAATTTATTAATTATTGTCCAAAAATGTTGTAATCGTAATGCGTTCCACCAGCAACAGCAGGCAATAACATTAGTAATCAATACAGACATAAAAACAGTAGAACAATGAATTTTCTTTCCTACTGATATCTCAAAACACATGATGGAATAAGCCTTCGAACTTTATGGCATACGTGTATATACATGACTCAATATTTTCTCCTTTATAAATGCACCTGCATTTAATAATTCAAAACATATCGTATATTACTAAAATCGTTTTCATCAGATACCTTAGCAGATAGGGAAACAATACAATTGTCCAAAATATAATTATTTTTTGTTGCTCCATGCTGTAAGATTAATGTTTTCTTATACATCATTATACATTATTTAGAAAATGACAATAGAAAACAAACTTCAACGAAGGAAGATAAATATATATCCTTTTAATAAAGAAACTAATCCTATACCTGACTTTCATGTAGTGGTGGGACCTATAAGGTCTACAACTATTTCTAACCAAATTTGTCAGACATATGCAAATCATGGTATTTCAAAAGGAAATATTTCATCTGATCCCCGATATCAACAAATTTAGGAATAACGCGAGTAGACATGGTAAATGAAGAAAGAGGAGCACAGGACGAAGAAAAGAAAGCCATGATAGCTTTTGACAACTTTTCGTCATGGTATTCTAATTGGATACAAGAGAGGAAACGCCCAAGTCTATCAGCATAGTTTTTCTTTCAGTTAATATTAAGATAAACTTTGATATTTCACGATAAGTTTTAAAGCATGGTTTCATCTTCACAGAATGATTGATACATAGACATAATTATATGTTAAAGATAAAGACTTAAAATATTTTGTCTCACAAAATTATAAAAACTTTGTTTTCTTGATAACTCAAAATCATTGTGATGGACTTTGATCTTACTTCTCCTCATGTATTCCATTCTTAATCAGCACATTAAGATTGTATTTAATGTTTTATCATAGTACTGTTTAAATGCCTGGCACGTTAACATAATCTCTCTTTATGGCGGCATTCAATTCTTCGTAGTTAGCTTCTTGATCAGGTTTCTTAAGATCTTGGTAGGTATGAGGGTCGGTAAGATTCTCGTAACTCTGAGCATCTGTATTAATATCTTGGTAGGTATGGGGGTCAGTATTTAGGTCTTGGTAGGTATGGACGTCTGTCTTTGACTGATCAAATACAGGGTTCTCATACTGCGGGGACGAATCGGACTCCTTCCCTTTAGACTTAGTAGTGGCTGATTCATCGCTGAAATTTAATATTATTAAAACATAGATGAATTGCATTGATGACATACATAATTAGAATAATAATCAAGGCCAAATAAATAGGTATATATAAACATGTCCACATGACATGTGAGAATTGGTAGGGTACTTTTAAAATGCATGTAATTAAAATAATAAGTATTTCAAGAGGGTTGCTATAACATTTAAAAAGCGTTATGCTTTAGAATATATATACACATTGAGTCCCAATAAAATGTAAATATTAACATGTCAACATAACAATTGGCGTGTGGGATTTGGTATGGTACTTTTAAAATCCATGTCATTAGCATAATAAGTTTTTCAAACTAGTTATTATAACAATTATAAAGCGTTATGCTTTAGAATATTTACATTGAAAAGCATTTTAAAAATAAGAAGAAAAAAGTTAAATAACTTTGTAGACCTAAGTCAAAGCATTTAAACAAAATCGAATTAGATCTCTCGATCTTGCCGTCTCGTACATGAATTAGTCCAGAGTTTCCAGCAGAATACTAGCTACTTCAGTATTTATTCCTCGGAAACGGTATTCCTCAATTAGTTTGAAAAAAGAAAAATACATATATAAACACAGCGTATATATATATACATCTATACGGCGTCATTAGACGGACATATGAAGTGAAAAATGAGTCATTAAGTAGACATGGTCATTAGCAGGACATTTTCGTGTCCTGTTAACGATTGAACAAAAGAAGTACTGCCCTCTACGTACGTTTGCAGGCAGAGGAAACTTGAAGGCCTCCCAAGAAACAAAAGGTTTAATCAGTAGTCATTAGTTTAATTAGTTATATTGTTTTGAATTCAGGGTTAAGGTTAGGGTTAATATACCAGTTTTTATGATGTTCGGTTAATGAACCATTAAGGGTTATATATAGATGTCGTGTTAATACAACAACCATGTAGGGTTATTTATATATATATATATATATATATATAAGGGTATATATAATATATGAAATACAGATATATTCCAGTCTATCCCTTCCTCCATACCTTTTTCTCCGTAACAATAGGATGATGATAACAACAAGGCACACCATGATTAACAATCCTCCAATGGCGCCGCCAGCAATTGGACCTACGGCGGCTGATCCTCCTCCGTTCATCACTGTCATGGGTAATGATACCAATGAAATAAACAAAATAGTTCTTTCAGTTGAGACGATCTCGTTTAACAGGAGTATTATATAAATGACTTCTTCTTTTCCATGTTTAATCAAGAAAACATAATCGGCAACGAGAAAATAAGTTTATCATATGTCGCATCCAAACATCATAAACAAGTAACAAGAGAGATGGGTATCAGGTCTTATGGATCCAAAAGAATATTTTGAGATAATATATAGAAAATTGCTTGAAATGTTATTGCCCATGTTTTGCCATCCATACTAACTTTTACTCTCCCGATTTTTATATGCAACAGCTGAATCGTTATCTAATTTTTTTTAATTATTTATCAGGCAAGCATCTATTGGGAAAAGGATGGTTGGTGTAAATCCTGTTTGGCGGTACGTGATTTTTTTTTTAAAGCGATACTCCTAATCAACCACTCTTCTGTTTGCTAAATATTCAAATGCGACATTTAAACTGCAAATCCCACTTTTGAAAGTAAGTACATTGCATGTCCAAATTACCCAGTTACTTGAATTAAATCAGTATATTAAAATGAATGATATCGATCGAGAAAACAAAGGCTTATTCTGTGGAAAAGCTATAAGATACAAAGAGTAAATAAAACTTAAGAACTCACACAACTCCTGGGTCTTCACACTTAAAGTAGGTCCTCGATCTCCTTCTCCTTTCGGACCTTCCCGAATCACCGCGATTTGAATCTCGTAGTTTGTCCCGTCTTCAAGACCAGTGATGTTGTACTCCAACAAGTCCAAGTCTTCACTTGTCACTCCCCTCCTATCTCTGGAAGACCCAGTGTCCAAAGACCCATCGGGTTGTAAGGTACCGCTGTGTGTCTCGTTCCCATCTTCAGTATGAACATAAACCCTGTAGCCAGTAATGGGACTATCACCTGTATCGATGGAACGGTTCCAGGGTGTCCAAGAAATGACGACCCAGTAATGACTGGATGCAACTAACGTAGGTAGTGAAGTTAAGATTGGCAGCTCTGTTTTTTAAGAGACAAAACGGGTCAAAAGGGAAAGTTTCTGTTCTGAATCAGTTATGAATGTGAAGATCTTTGAGCACGTGGGTTCGGGCTTATTCCATAATTCAGCAACCCTCCTCGATATTTCATACATATTTGTAGTATGTAGTGATAACTTTAGTTTCCTTTATTAAGTGAACACAGTATATTTTTGACAAAATGAACATCAGACAGTGCCTAGCGATGTAATTAATATTAACTACATGTATATTATTCATAAAGTATTGTAAAACATACGCACCATAAAAAGCAGCAGACACTAACTTCACATAGCCGAACTCGGACGATCTAATGAAAGGGTCCCCGATAAAACAGTAAATAGGACTGTCATCCGGAAAAACTTGGATGTTGAACGTGAAATTGAGGAGTGTTGGAGAGACGTTTTGTGGAGGATCTTTGGCCATTTTCCAGTTGTCCTTTGAGAAGTCCCCTGTGGTAGCTTTCACAAAGTCAGGTTCAGCGTTTGTTGGTGAATCGAACGAGATTGCACAGGAAAAATAGCAACACCCGGGTTAGCCTTCTCACGTACAGATCGAAAGCGATCTAGCCATAGAGGAGATAGATAAGGGAAAGAATCAGTTAACCCATAAAATCTTCTTGCTACAGTTTATATTCGAGATGATTTTCAGACTAATAGATATGAATGAATCAAAGGAATCCAAAGAAGAGATTTTATATCATGTTTCTCATAACTACAGAGTTACTTATATAAGCTTGAATGTAAGTGATGAAGGTAGAGGTTGCATTCTGAATAAGACCACTATTAATTGTGACATGTCTTTGGCAATTTACAGGGAATGAATAAGAAATGCTAGACCTGAAGGGTCTTCATTGTAGTTTCACAAGGGAAATATCAAATGGTAAAAGTGCTCACATAGAACAGACCGATACAAAATGGGAGGTAAGGCATATATGGTGAGTCCACAGTAAAGAAACAGTATGACAACAACAACAACAACAACAGTAATAATGATGATATGATAATGATAATAATAATGATAATAATAATAATAATAATAATAATAATGATAATAATGATAATAATTTGATTTATATAGCGTCTTTTCCAGAGGAAACAACACCTAATGTGAACACAACAATGTGTAAACTATGTGAAAGCATGTGTATTGATTAACATCTCTCTATCGAAGTAAATAAAAAAACACGAATAAAGCAGTAATGATATAATTATACCTATTTGGCAGCTTTCTCCTGTCCATCGCGGATGGCATCTACCTGAGCTACAAGAACCACTCACCGAGTTACAATCATCTTCCCCATCTCGACAGTGACATGTACGGGAACACAGGTTGAAACATCCAGTAACTAAACACAAAGGGGATAGATTGTGCATTTAGAGATTTCTATGTGGCGTAATTAAACTATCATTGTACTTATGCCTATAACATGTTAGGACGGATGGCAGAAAATGATAAGAAAAATTATTCACGAAACCAAAGACAAAATTTCAAATTAGTTTAATGCAGAAATGGAGTCTCACATGAGTTGCAGCTATCGGGTATGTCCACTGAGTCTGATGTAAATCCTACTTCACATTGACCTTCTGTTGTGATACAGAATCCAGAGACCTTGTCACATCCAACATTTTCTGGACAGTTGCAATGGTCAGTGCAGTTGACACCAAAATAACCCACTGGGCAAACGGATGGCACTGTAAAACAAGTACAACAATAAATTGTCGTATAAAATAAAATTTTCGTATCCAAAAGCTTTAAGCAAATATTTTCAAAGGTTCCTTTTAATTATTAAATAATAGGCCTTTTCATTTTGTCACTATAATATATGGCTTATATTGGTCTCGATTTATTGGTTATAACTATCTAGCTTCTTAGCTGCAACGGTGACATGGAATATCTCTTAAACTTTTTAATCCAAAGTGAAAAACCTTTCTTTCGACTCTTTCTCCTTCTTTTTCTTTGTTTTCTTCTTCCAACGTTCCTTCTTTTACGGCCGAAAAGGGCAAATAGTTCCGTGTCTGTAATGGCTGATGAAAAGTCCTCAACACTGTCTGAGGCCATGTGGATAATATGGCAGCGGTGGGATACTATCATGGCAACAACAAAAAACTTGAATATTTGAACTTTTTAGTTTCCTCGAAGACTTTGCAGTTCATGACGAGGGCCTAGGTGGCATAATGCAGCGGGCAATACATTATTAATCCCCCATTTTAAGTCTCCTAGCTGTGGTTTAATGATGGAAAGAGCAGCTCACTGACAGATAAATACGAATGTTTTTCTTTTCTTAATTTGTTTTGCTTTTAGCGGTGTATCCTCTCAATCATTTTGTATCTTTAAGAATGCATGTTTTAAAAAATTTACATAGACAACATTACATCATCTTACAACATCATTTATATTTGAAATAAATCTCTTTAAATTGATTTTAATTGAAACCCTCCCCTGTGTCTGGATACGCCCGGTATGATACTTTACCTTGGCAACCTTCTCCTGACCGTCCCTTCTCACAGCCCTCTTCACATCTTCCAGTAAACACATCACACGGTAGTCCATCTATACAGTGACAATCCTGGAGACAGTCAGAGCCAAACTGTCCATTGCGGCATGCTAAAAATATAGCATAATATAATTCCAGGCATTAAAAAGTTGAAATTAAAATAATGAATCAGAACATTGGCCTAATTCATTTAACCGATTTGGCTACAGGAAACACCCGTATGTTGCATCAAATTTACAAATGTAAAGGTGGACCCTGAATGGAAAAGGATATATTTTGCAGCATGATGTATTCAGTCTTCTATTTTCTATTAAATTTCTGTGTACACATATATTCGATTGAAATATTCCCAGGCGTTAGAGATTATGTCAGGCTAGATACAAACTACAACGGGAATACCTGTTAGGTAACACTTAGAAATACACGCTCCCATAAGAAAGAGGGAGAAATATTCAGCATAAGTTACGAAAACAAACCAGAGAACGGAGAAATTAAAGACCCCCAAAATGGATGGAAAACCTATCAAAGGTACTCGAAATATTATCCAAGTATTCTGATTGATTATAAACTATTATTTTAATAAACCTTATGAAATAAAATGTTCAAGGTTCATAATTGATCATGCCCCATGGTAGCAATGCTACTCATTGTGATCATTTCACTTTCATACTGGATTACTTTCAAAACAATACATTGTGCTACCTTACTTTCATTACAGAATGCTCCTGTGTAGCCAGCTATACAGCTACATTCATTTGGACCCGAAAGGCAAACCTTGTTGTCGCTGCAAGAAGAATCATCAGCTACCGCAGAACCGCATACAAGTTTACACTCAGACCCAAACCTCTGGTCACCACATGCTGTTATTGATAATTGATAAATGATTATCTTTTCAAGCATACATATTCATGTGCATTAATGTGCCATTTACATTGGATTAATTTAATTTTGATACCGTATTTTGCAATACAGTACATGAAAATGTATTGGGAAGGGAATTAATAATTAATAATAATAATAATATGGATATTTATACAGCACCGGTATCCGCTAGGCTCTGACGCTCATGGCGATGTACATAATTAATGCATAATCAAAGTAATTTCGTGAACACTGCCTGTATTTGCGATTCTAACAGAACCAACAACGCAAATTCTTGTGAGAGATCAGCATTTTTGCAATGTAAATCAAATGTTACTAGTTACACTGTCTGTAGCTCATTATTGACAGGAAGACATGGAATGTGCAAATTGCTATCACTCCGTTATCAAATTTTTTGATTTTTGGTTAAATTCTTGACCGATTTCAAAGTGCCTTGTATTTGTAACTTTTGTGTGCAAAGAAAGAAGGGTCCATAGGCATACACCCTGTAGGCATAGGCATAGCAAAATCTGAAGAGTGAAGGCAGAGCTAGACTAGAGTGCAAGGTTAGTCGGGTGCGGGAATGGGTAATTACTGATTATGAAAGTACGTTTTGTTTACACCACACTCCATGCAGGGGTATTGGTGCCAGAAGGCTAGGTGATATCACTATTATATTTCATATTATACAAATATACAATACCTTTCGAGGGTCTAGCAAAAACTATGAGTTAATGAAGAGGCATAAATAGTAACTTTCCCGAGGGCAAATTTATATCAAATTTACTATAATACCCGAGGCTTGCCGAGGGTATAGTAAATTTGATATAAATTTGCCTCTAGGGAAAGTTACGTGTTATGCCTCTGAATTAACTCATAGTTTGCTAGAGCCAAGAAAGACATTGTATATCTGTTTTATATCCTCATGAGACACGAGCATCTCACTATTACAAAGAAATATGAACTGTGAGCATTCAGCAGCATAGGCCTAAATTAAATAAAAGAAAAGGTAAATGACTTACCAGATTAAAATTCCTTCTCCTTAATTAGTTTCCCGCCCCCCCCCCCCCTAAAAAATGGCAAAATTCAGTCAGCGTACGGGATGCCTCATAGCGGGCATCTCCCGCGGTGCAATCACGGCTCTCAATTTACGCAGTGCAGTAACTGCACTAGCACAACACTACTGCAGTACCGTACAGCGCCAGCTAAACATTGCATCATTCAATGTTTCATTTGAGCCGTGCAATTTTCTTGTATTTCTTATTTTAATGTGATGTGAATGTGTGTAAGGTACATGTTATTACAGAAGTGTCCAAGGAATGATTGAGGTGAAAGGGATATAATAATAAAACAAATATACAATGACTAATTCTCGAAAACTAATCGCACTCATACTCGAGATCAAGAACATCAATTTCGATAGCGATCGTGGAAAAGTGGATTCCGGAATTTATTATACAACGCCAAATAGTAAGTACATGTATGTTCTCACTCTCTCAAATTTAATAGTAAAAATATCCCTATTTCGTGCTCTGTACAATCGCAATGCAAAAACCTATACATGAGGGATATGATATACAAATAAACAATACCTTTCGAGGGTCTAGCAAAAACTATGAGTTAATGAAGAGGCATAAATAGTAACTTTCCCGAGAGCATATTTTATATCAAATTTACTATAATACCCGAGGCTTGCCGAGGGTATAGTAAATTTGATATAAATTTGCCTCGAGGGAAAGTTACGTGTTATGCCTCTGAATTAACTCATAGTTTGCTAGAGCCAAGAAAGACATTGTATATCTGTTTTATATCCCTCATGAGACACGAGCATCTCACTATTACAAAGAAATATGAACTGTGAGTTTTCAGCGGCATAGGCCTAAATTAAATAAAAAGAAAATGTGAACGACTTACCAGATGAAAATTCCTTCTCCTTAGTTTCCCGCCCCCTAAAAATGACAAAATTCAGTCAGCGTACGGGATTTAAAATGCCTCATAGCGGGCAACTCCCGCGGTGCACTCACGGCTCTCAGGCCGTGCAATTTACGCAGTGCAGTAACTGCAATAGCACAACACTACTGCAGTACCGTACAGCGCGGCACCATAGCTAAACATTGCATCCGTCAATGTTTCATTTGAGCCGTGCAATTTTCTTGTATTTCTTATTTTAATGTGATGTAAATGTGAGTAAGGTACATGTTATTACAGAAGTGTCCAAGGAATGATTGAGGTGAAAGGGACATAATAATAAAACAAATATACAATGACTGATATTCTCGAAACTATTAAATCGCACTCGTACTCAAGATCAAGAACATCAATTTCGATATCGATCGCAGAAATATCGGTGATCGGTGGAAAAAGTGGATTCCGGAATTTACTATACAACGCCAAATAGTAAATGTTCTCACTCTCTCAAATTTAATAGTAAAAATATCCCTATTTCGTGCTCTGTACAATCGCAATGCATAAAACTATACATGAGGGATATAATATAGTTATATCGACTGCTACGAGAGGACTAGCTGTTTCTATACGCTCAAGGGATAGTTGAATCCCCTGCTATCACCCCGAGGCGCGCCTGGGTGGGCGGCGCGCCGAGGGGTGACTGATAGCAGGGATTCAACTATCCCGCGAGCCAGTATAGAAACAGCTAGTCCTCGAGTATTAAAGCAGTCGATATGACTTTATATGCCGAATTAAAACAAAAATCTACCAAGAATTCTTACCTTAGCCTTTTAGTGAGTAAAAATTTGTTAAAACATCACAGAAAATCTGAAACACTGTCTGTTAATCTTCGCTTAAAAATGAGTGAAAGTTTCAATCATTTGGGAATCGCAGACAAAGAGCACTGTATGGCGTCCGTGCTCGCACGTAGACAATTTTAACACGGAAACCAATGGGGATTGCAGTCAACCAATGGGAATCGCAGGATAATGAGGATCGGAGGGTACAAACTTTTAACTAGGCCCTGTGGGCTATTGCTATGCCCTGTGAGTTGGGCATGGCTTGAAATCACGACTCCAATTTCGACCAATCAGATGGCTAGATTTCTAAAGTGAGGTATATAAATGGTACTAGCCCTCTAATAAAGGATACGTCACACAATACAGACGCAGCTGGTGCAGCGCGGCATCTATATCTCGCTCCAGACCACCAGTACCAGTCAGACCACTCCATCTAGCATCACACTACAGGATAGCATCCCCATCGCGTCCGGCATCGCGCTCGCGCGTCGCGCTCCTCGGTTTCCGATCGTCTACACTAGAATCGTCGTCACAAATCACATCATTATTCACGACAAAAAATATAATTTACGAGTCAATTTAAGTCCATGTTTAAGACTACAAATACACAGATTGTTACTCACCTTATAATTTTAAAACCATTCCAGTGTTTAGAAGAACGCAGGCAGAGACACAAGGGGATGGCATCTTTCCTACAATGACAATGTAGATTCTTCCGAAGTATACGAATATGCTGTATCTATCTCAGCTAGCTAGCTGTGTATTATTTTGTTGTACGATCAACGTACCGGTACAATGTACGTGCATATACAATCCCGTTACGGTGCTAAAGTAAAGCAATGTTAATTCAAATGTCTTCCTGAAGTTAGAAACAAGCTTGCATGAAACTTTTGGCTTTTGTGAAGGCCTATATACATAGGAAAGTCGCATCAGCTTTGAGAGCTGCTCTTCCAGAGTTCCCTGGAATCATTCTCCATCTTTTTCTTCTTCTCCTTCTCCTACTTCTCCTTCTGTTTCTTCTTCTCCTTAATTCTTCTAATTCTCATTCTCCGTCTTCTACTTTTGTTAATTCTTCGTCGTCTTCTTCTCCTCCTTCTCCTCCTGCGAATCTTTTCCTTCTTCTCCTCATTCTGCTTGTTCTTGTTCTTCCTTTTCTCCTTGTTATTTTTATTTTTCTTCTTCTTCTACTTCTTCTTCTTCATATCATCATCTTCTTCTTCTTCTCCTTCTTTCTCTTCTTCTCCTCCATTCTTCTTCTGGTTCTCAGGCTCCTCGTTGTTGTTGTTGTTGTTCCCCTTCTTCTCTTTATCCTCCTCCTCGATCCTTCTCCTCCTTCTCTTGCGAATCTCCTCATTCTTCTCTCTCTTCTTCTTCTTCTGCTTCTCGTTCTTCGTGTTCTTCTTCTCCCCCTTCTTCTCCCTATTATTCTTCTATGTAATTCGAAATTTCGCCTAAAAGTGGTAATTTTCGGTGATATTATTGCAAGCTCTGCTATCATTTTTTCTTCCTGAATGTTTAAATATACTGCCGATTTATTTGTCCTGCAATCTATTATTCACACTGTACGAATCATAGCTCTAGATTCATTATAACCGTAGAGAGGATTAATGTGATATGAGTAATTATAACGGTCGAAGACCTATGACTTTATAAATTTGCTTTCAATCATACTACAGCGCCCACATCATTACTGGACAAACTACAACTGTATATTTAATTAACATTTGAATCACTAATTGTCATCTAAAAAGACAGTAAAGAATGGCTGCAGCGTTTAATAAAGAAGCAGGTTCATAAGCCAAATTGTATTTGATATGAGTTTGTAAGTTTATTATACTCATGATACTATATACTTGATTATATAAAACTAAATTGATAATACATTCAATTTATCCAATCATTAAGTGATTTGATATGTGTAATATGTGTCGGCCGTGGCCGTGGCCACCATCAAATTATCACACAACCGGGAAATCATCAATCTCAAGATTTACAAATTTCTGTTGACATTCAGACCCTGTTTGCAATATAAGAAATTATGTCCTGGAAAACTGACACCCCCTCCCCCATGCACCACCACATCCTCGCCGCCATCGTTTAGTGAAATCGGATACACACAAAATAAAAGTGTAGGTGAGATCTGTAGAAAAAAAGGTTGTGCCCACCTCCGGTTGTGTCTTGAACTGACAATCCCGGTTTAGGTGACCGATGCCTTATACAGTAGGCCATGGAGGCACATGTGTCGTAATGGTTACCATCTACATCATATCCCGAAGAGTATGAACATATTTATCAAATGTTTTGGTTTAAATGGTTTGAGTTGGTCACATTATTTTAAATGAAATAATTAAATTAAATTGTGTGACTTTTTTGTAAAATTGTGCTGAGTTATAGTGACATAATTATTATCCCATACCTTAAACATACCACAGCCATACCACGGCATAAATTTACGTTTAACACGTCTACATTTGAATTATTTGATTCTAGATTGATATAGGTCCTAGGATGATATACTAATCAGATATAACAACACCAATCTTAAAATGCAAAAGATTCGCAAAGCATCTTGAAGCGATATTGTCATGCTAATACAAAATTATTCGGCGACCATAACATATGCATACTATAGGGCTATAATATACTTTGTTTATAATGAAATACTGTAATAACTGCTTATCAACTAATGGGTACATATTTTCACACTTAAGAAATAGACGATTAGTATTCAACATAATATTCTTATCATACTAAAAAAACGCCATGAAGTATAGTAACGTTGGCTTTATAGTAGCATTATGTACATTTTAAAAATATGTTATTATTATTTTATTTTTATTCTATTTCTTATTATTTCATTTTTGTTATATGCAAACATACTTTTAACTAGAAATGTAATTCGTCATGAGGACGAATTAGGTGGTCTGTTATGTAGTCTGAATAACTGATCTTGTAGAAAATTGTCTTAGCTACAACATATCAAAATTTGGAAGAAAATCGATCCATATTTACAGAGATACAATCAATTTTCCATAAATATGCTGACGTCATAATATGCAAATTCGTATTTTGAGTTCCAAGGCCAAAGGGCAAAGGGCAGAGCTAAAGAAAAGGAACATTACAAGACATAATAGAAGGAGAACCAGAACCAGAGGCGGGAGAGGTAGAGGGTGAGAGAGAAGAAAAAGAGAAGGGCAGAGGCAGAGGGAGACAGAGCAAGAGAATAAGAGGGAGGCAAGGCAAGAGGTCGAGGTAGAGGGAGGCAGAGAGAGAGGGAGAGGGTAAAAGAGTAGAGAGAGATATATATGCAGAGACAGAGCAAGAGAAGGAGAGGGGCAAAATAAGAGAGGAGAAGGGAAACAGAGCAAGAGAGAGGAGAAAGAGAGAGATGCAATGGAGAACGATGCATTCAATATATCCAGCATAAATAGAATTTAATATAGAGAAAGAGAGAAGTATAGACAAGTAAACAATTCTATGTCCACGGGAGAGACGTAAACATGCATATACCTGGGCTGAATAACTGGAAAAAGTAAAAACGTCTGGGAAGGAGACGAGTAAGGTGATTTGATATTGTAGCAGAGTTAGGAGATTAACCCTATAGGTTATACACAACAAGGAACCAGATTTCCCATAGGGTTGTACTCAAACGGTTGACATTCCTCTCCCATAGCTATAACACGCAAAATTAGGCATTTTATTACATTGTTTGAGATTGTATATGATAATATGTTATAATAGTCGAAGAAGATCATAAAATCAAATTTAAAACGACGGCAAAAAAAAATGACCCACCAGGAATCGAACTTGGGTCGCCGGAATGGGAGGCAAGTGCTATGACCACTATACCAAAATAATCCACATAGACATTACACGTGAACGGAAAATGGAATTCTCAAATCCCACTTTGCAAGTGAAATATGAGCATGATCCCGGCATCTGATCGAAAAATAAAGGGCACACTTGTGATAGCTTATTGTCTCAGCTACAACATACTCGAAGCTCAGCGAAAACAAAACTAAAACGACGGAGATATTGCTCGCGAAAGACGGAATGTAGAATCCAGTTTTGAGAAAAAGTCATGTCCCATAGAGAATACACGCAAAATGTGAAAAATTGACATGCCTCCTTTAATCGCAAAAATACGCCATGATGCCTTTGTCAAAATGAAAAATCGTGATGACTGCATTTGTAGAAAATTGTCTCAGCTAGAACATATCAAAATTTGGAAGAAAATCGATCAATATTTACAGAGATACAATCAATTTTCCAAAAATATGCTGACGTCATAATATGCAAATTGAAATTTTGAGTTCGGAGGCCATTATGATGACGTCATGAGTTAATTGAGGGTCAAATGAGACATGAAATCATATCTCCGACTCATAATCTATCCAAATATGAAAAAAATTGGGAGTTCCCATCTATTCTGAAGAGTTACAATGAATTTTGTATAAGCATGTTTTGCCCATATATGCTATGTAATACAAGAGCTCGCGCGCACGGACATGTTTCTTGAACGGACGCTCATTGCGTTATTACTGGTCAAAAAAAGGTGAACAAGGTATCAAATTGCTTGGAAAAATGTGCCAAATATGATGACAGAGAAAATTCGGCGATTCTATGTTGCAAAATGCCAGTACGCGCAAATACGCGCGAGCACGCGCGTGTGCTTATTTTTTGCGAAATGCTTAAAATGGCCTGAAACGTATCCAAAATGAATTTGAAATGATTTAGAGGATTTTGAAATTTTGCGCGCGTGCTAACGCGCGGACGTACGCATGCGCGCGCGTTTTTTGACCTGAAATTGACCGGACGGATATTGACCTTGATCATGATAAATATGAATGAGAAATGACTTTTCGTTATGAAGATATGATCATGAGTAGATTTTCAGAAAATTTCACAAAATGGCGCCTAGATGACGTCATCAGTCAAGGTCAAGGTTGAAAACCTTATTTTGCTTTGTCCATATACCTATACATATGTGTGCGAAAATTAAAGTCATGTGATTAAGCCATTTTCAAGTTATCTTACACACAAAAAAGTGCTTGGAAAAAAAAAAAATAATAATAATAAATAAACTAGAAAAGTAATTCGTCATCAGGACGAATTAGGTGATCTGTCTTCAATTCTTATGATCATGCTAATCTTCAATTCAATGATCCAATTTAATGATGTTAATGTAAAATGATGTATTAAGATATGAACTGATGAATGAAGTACTGATGAACTGATATATTGAACTGATGTGAAATGAACTGAATTGATGAGCTAAACTGATGAACTGATGAATGAACTGATAGATTGAACTGTGACCTGAACTGAAGTGAAAACTTAACTGATGAACAAAATATTGAGAAATGATTATGATCAAAATCATGATCATAATGAAATTTAATGAAAATATAGATATAGAGAAGGAGAGAGGGAGACGAGTTATTGACATGTAAAAATACATGAGCTGGACCGAGGGAAGAAAGAGGAATCAGAATGCATACACTTTGAAGGAGAGAGGACATGGTAGGGGTGAAATAAGAATACAAAGGGCAAAATGAAGAGCTAGAGGAAATTAAAGAAAATTACAATAGATATCGGAGGGAGAACGAGAACCAGAGGCCGGGAAAGGGAGAGGGTGAGAGAGTATACAATGAGAGGCAGAGACAGAGGGAGCTAGGCAGAGCAAGAGAGGGAGACAGAGATAGGGAGAGAGTGAAAGAGTAGAGAGAGAGATGCAATGAGAGAGCAAGAGAAGGATAGAGGGCAGATCAAGAGAGGGGAAGGGAAACAGAGCAAGAGAGAGCAAGAGAAAGAGATGCAATGGAGAACGATGCTTTTAATATTTCCAGCATAAATAGAATTGAATATTTACTATATTATAGAGAAAGAGAGAAGTTATAGACATGTAAACAATTCTATGTCCGCGGGAGAGACGTAAAGATTGCATATACCTAGGCTGAATTACTGGAAAGTATAAACGTCTGGGAAGGAGACTAAACATCATGAAAATGGGATGATTTGATATATTCCAACAGACTTGGGAGATTAACCCTATAGGTTTAATACACGACAAGGAATCAGATTTCCCATAGGGTTGTACTCAAACGATTGACATTCTTCTCCCATAGATATAACACGCAAAATTAGGCATTTTATTACATTGTTTGTGATTGTATATGATAATATGTTATAATAGTCGAAGAAGATCATAAAATCAAATTTAAAACGACGGCAAAAAAAAAAAAAAATGACCCACCAGGAATCGAACTTGGGTCGCCGGAATGGGAGGCAAGTGCTATGACCACTATACCAAAATAATCCACATAGACATTACACGTGAACGGAAAATGGAATTCTCAAATCCCACTTTGCAAGTGAAATATGAGCATGATCCCGGCATCTGATCGAAAAATAAAGGGCACACTTGTGATAGCTTATTGTCTCAGCTACAACATACTCGAAGCTCAGCGAAAACAAAGCTAAAACGACGGAGATATTGCTCGCGAAAGACGGGAATGTAGAATCCAGTTTTGAAAAAGTCATGTCCCATAGAGAATACACGCAAAATGTGAAAAATTGACATGCCTCCTTTAATCGCAAAAATACGCCATGATGCCTTTGTCAAAATGAAAAATCGTGGTGACTGCATTTGTAGAGAATTGTCTCAGCTAGAACATATCAAAATTTGGAAGAAAATCGATCAATATTTACAGAGATACAATCAATTTTCCAAAAATATGCTGACGTCATAATATGCAAATTGAAATTTTGAGTTCGGAGGCCATATGATGACGTCATGAGTTAATTGAGGGTCAAATGAGACATGAAATCATATCTCCGACTCATAATCTATCCAAATATGAAAAAAATTGGGGTATCCATCCATTCTGAAGAGTTACAATGAGTTTTGTATAGGCATGTTTTTGCCTATGTATTGTGGATAGAGATAGCGCGTCCGCGGGTGCTGTTATACTTTGACGGACGCTCATTGCGTTATTACTGGTCAGAAAAAGAGAACAAGGTATCAAAATGCTTGAAAAAATGTGCCAAATATGATGCAGAAAAATTCGGTGATTTGATGTTGCAAAATGCCAAAACGCGCAAAAACGCGCGCGCATTAGTGCGCGCGCGCAAATTTTGAAAATGCTTAAAATGGCCTGAAACGTGTGCAAACAAAATTTGGGACGAATTGGAGCATTTTGAAATTTTGATGCGCGCGTACGCGCGCGTCGAGGTGCGCACGTGGATTTTGTCGACTTTTTGTTGACCTTTGACCTAAAATTGATGTATACCAAATATGGTTGATTTTTGATGACTCGTTATCGAGATAAGATAATGACCTGATGTTTACAAAATGGCGCCTGGATGACGTCATGATGACTCCATGACCTTGAAAAAGTTACTTGAACTTGATATGATAGGGCCTGATGACTGACAGAAATTGAAGGAAATTGAACATGTCGATTTCAAGTAAACGTTTACACAAAAAGTGTACGGATGAAATAAAAATAAATAAATAATAAATAATAAATAATAAATAAAGAAAGAAAATTCTGACAAAATCAATAGGTGATCTGTCAATGACAGATCACCTAATAAAGAATAAAGAATAAAGAATAAAGAAAGAAAATTCTGACGAAATCAATAGGTGATCTGTCAATGACAGATCACCTAATAAATAAAGGCAATTTTAACGAAATTATAAGGTGGTCTGTATTACTTACAGCCCACCTAATTATTGATTAATTTGAGAGAGAGCATATTTACAAACAATAACACTTTCTGCGATTGCAGAGTAATAAACGAGTTACTCAAGGTAAACTGTAACAAAATATAAAAACGCAACAAACATATATAACCAAACAAAAACAGAAAATTGAAGTAAGAAAAGCATATATAAAAAGCGGACGTACAAAAAAGTGGTTACAAACATTCAATGGGCTTAAAACTTATTATAAACATAATAGAATATAAATAAATGATGCTTACTTATTTTAACAAATTCTAAACGCACTATGTTGCCTACTAGTAAACGTGTGTAATGATATATCACACTGCACATAACCGATACATGGTTCTATGTATATCATAATTATGTAAATACTGGGTAGTACCAAAATCATACAAGTAAACTCATTACGACAACGATTTCTTTACAGAGTGTTTATAATAAGCAACATAGTCGATTAAAATCTGGTAAATTTTGCATTAAATTTTATTCTGGGTAGGTTATATAAATGTATATTTAAATAATATTTGCTAGAGGCAGCTACTTTGAGAACTATACCTAACACTAAACATAAAGCTATTAAACTCAGTACACAAATGACAGCTTTCACCCCTACCCTGTATCATGTTTGTCTTTGATGAAGAAAAAAAAGCCTCGACGTGTAAACGTCGGAAAGTTTGGCGTCTGAAGTATATGACGCACTTTTCAAATTCCATGGAAATTTATCATTGTAATTTTTATTTCATGATTTCTATAAGTTTAATAATAGATTTCAATCATGTGCACATAGCTCTACATTTGTTTGTCTAGATAATTATGTTCCATTATAGTGGAAAAACTGTGACTCCCCAAATTACTTCAACAATCTACCTAATAACTAACAGACATAATGAACATTATCCACTTGATTTTGAAATGAAATGACTTATTGTCTCCGATTCATTCTCAAATTATCATCCCATTCATTATTTCATTCCTAGACCACAAAATGAAGACCCACATGCACCTGGTCTACACGTTTTGTTATTTCAGATCCATTTACATGCAGATCCAAAGATTAAGACAAATATCGGCATTATTTCATTCTTGAATATCAGAAGTTTTGGAAAAGTGGAAACAAATTAAGCAACAGAGAGAATGTTAATATGTATACATTATTGACGCTAGACAATACATGCCTTTGCTGGTACACGTTAATAGTAAAACACATCTGTACATACATGATATAGTCATCAAATTATACCTTATTTCATTTTATTTTCTCCCTTTATTATTTTCATGATTGTTTTGATTGCATACTTGTTGTCATGTTGATTTTGTCATGTTTTTAATGCGAGGAGCAAGATTTTCATTTTCTAGCGATCTTGTAATCCTGATTACATATATCTGAATAAATGAATGACTAAGAAATACACCATCGGAAAAAATCTCCTTGTTCATGTGAATCCAACATTGCACCATAAAAAACATCAGTACTAAATAAATTATGTATATCACCCAGAGACTAGGACATACCCTATAAATAATATATTTTTGCCAAGCAAAATAATAAGATGAATCTAGTAGTAAGTCCACTTCCTAACGTTCATACGCAAAGTTTTCATAGAGAGTCTCCCCTTGTGTTGTCTTAGCCTGTACTTGTTGTGGTTCCTCATCTTCACTCGCAATGTGTGTTTGCGATGGATAAGCTGTGGCACCAGCTTCGATCTCGGTTAACTCATACACGCTCTCTACGGCGGCAGGGCGTGCAGCACAATCCAAGTTCCCGTATGTATGCTCGTCATTGTCAGCGCAAGGCAACTGTTCGTAATCATTGGTTTTTACATACTCGTTGATCAGCATGTGGATTAATGAATACTCTTCCTGTAATAAAGTAGAATAAAACATTATTAAAAAAATATCGGTCGAAATCAAAATGTTATTGTTTGAATAGACTATTCCGATTTCGCTATGCTCGAACGAAGTGTTTAGAAAATCGTCACCCTTCTCATAATTTCAACAAGTGTTTCTTTACTGATATTTGCTCTGATAATGTAAGAAAGGAGACAGTTATCCCAGAAAGCCCATGTAGATACGTATAATATAAAATTAAATAAATATAATATAACATAAGCATTTATGAAATTGAAAGTATAAATATTGGAACTAAAGTAGAAAGTAAAAGAGAGAAGAAGAAAAAAAGATCAAACCTGCCTACATGAAACAGTAGGCTAAGCCACAAATATGTTTAAATAAATGAAACAGATTGTTTGGTTAATATACACTATACATATACTTAAAATCATGACATTTCCTTGGACTTTCAAAGTCGACATACATGTTTAAGTATAAAAACTGTAATCAGATCAAAGGGAGATCATGAACCTTTGAAAATTAGTCATAATTGTATCCCAAACGTAATAAGTGTTCGATATAGTTAAATTGAAATCTTCTGTACTGTTTTTGAATAGCAAAACAAAATAACTTTAATCCCATGATTGATGCTCTCATTCATATAAGCTTAATACAAGATCCACCTGGTTTTTGTACGCAACTGGTTAATAGTACTATAAAGTTTGAGCGAATAAATGTCATGTCTATGCGGGATACTTTACCTCGGTTTGAACGAAGTGCATCCTATCATTCCGCATCATCTTCACCGTTTGGAAGACATTGACAACATCCTCGTCAATTATCTGAGAGATGCACTCAAGAACAGTACAGAAGACTGCAGTGCGACCTACTCCATTCCTGTAAATACAAAGATCAATAGGCTAGTAGGTACAAGTAATCAAGACTTTTCTTTCTGCTCACCCCAAAAAATCTTCAAATTAAAGGGGCGGGGATGAAGGTATCAAGGCTCTCCATCTCTATTTATTTCCGTTTTACATACATAAAACTACAAAGATATATTTAACTAAAGGAAGATGCGGAATTAAATTACGAAACAAATCCACAAAGCAGTATACATATAGGCCTTCACGTAGAAAATTTAATACAAATGGTAACTTTGTAAAGGAAATTATGATAATGAAGAAATAACATTGAAACAGGTCATAGTGAAGAAGAAAACTCTCTCAAGAATTTCGATTTCAATTGTTTTAAAACTACATAGATATATTTAACTAGCGGAAAGTGAGGAATTAAATTACGAAACAAATTCACAAGCAGTATACATTTAGGCCTTCACGTAGAAAATTAAATACCAACGGTAACTTTGTAAAGGAAATTATGACAGTGAAGAAATACAATTGGAACAGGTCATACTGAAGAAGAGAACTCGCTCAAGGATTTTAATTTAAATTGTTTTAATTATTATTTATATTTATATAAGACAGTCTAGATATATCTGGACTTGCAATGTAGGCCTATCCAAAAAGTATATGAACATTATTTTGGTCTGCGTACTTACAAGCAATGTACTACGAGCGGTGACTCGTTTTGAGTAGAGTAGACCTCCCGCATTTCCTCTATGAGCTTTAGAACAGATCGTGCGCTCTTCTTCTGTTTGATCACATCGACTGGCCAATCTAGAAACTGATACTGCTCTACAACATGACGAACCTAACAAAATATTCATGAAATATGAACGAACTCATTATCAAAAATAGTTTGTACATCACGGCCTCGTCCCGAATATTCTGTCTCAATCAGATATTTATAAATCTCTACAGTAAAAAAACAAAATGTCTTTTAAAGTTTTATATCTAATGCAGATTGATTTATCTAGCGATCTTCCCGGCGATCTTCACTCCTCGGTTAAAGACAGGTCTTTGAAGATACTAGCCTAATTCTACCCCCCTCTGTCTTTCTCTGCTTTTCTCCCTTTTTTCTCTTTCCTGAGATCTCTTGCTCGCGATGTCTCTTTCGTCAGAGCATTTTGACGTATGTAGTATTTTGAAAACACTGACACTTCTCGGCCGTGTACAATTATGATTAACAGTTTCATTTGTAGAGTGGATAATATCTTGATTCAGAGTTTAAGTGGTGTTAAGCTGGTCTACAAAGATCTCCCAATCAAGAAGATTTTAGACAGCTTTCTATAACATGTTCCACTACCATGACTGCATGTTTGTCATAGACCTTCGCAATGTTCCTGTATAATTCACCAAAGTACTTAAAATTCGATAGACTTACAATTCGATGTATGCTTTCCAGCAACATTTAGAGCAAACTAGCAAAATCAAACAAATTAATAAAGACTCCCCCTAGTAAAACCTGTCAAGAACATGAGAAACAAAGCGAAACAAACAAAAACGGTTCGTTACTCTTGATAATTGGTTTAAGTTTAAAATACCTATATAGACCTAAACAGGATCACATTGAGAAGACGTTTTACCTTATCTCCCCTAGAAACTTCCAATGTCCTTTGGATGAAGCCTTCCCTTAGGGTAGTCGACAATGTTAAGACAGATAGATATCCAAAGGTCGCCATCCCATTGTCGAACCAGTACCGTGCACAGCTCTAGGAGAATATTCCATACAAATTTAAATTCAAATATTTTCTTTATCAAAATCCCAACATGAAGGATTATTCCCAATTCTCAGTTGACAAAGGATAACATAAATCACATTTGTCCTGGTTGTAGTGTAAAATAATACAGTTCACATATTATATGAATCATACGTTATAAATAATACACTCATTATATTATACACTCATTATAAGGATGGTCGTATAGTGATATGAGTTTGGTGGCATCAAGGCACTGTTTTTCAACATGCCAACAAGCCCAGACAATCACAGAGAAAAATAGCCAAAAAATACACACCAAGGAAGGTTCTTCTAAATAGAACGAAAGGCAACTTACAATACAAACGCATTAAAACTGTTGAAAATGTATTTTATTGCACGTCATCTATACCAATACTCAGTATACCTTGGTCGTTTTAAAATAAGGTTCATGAAATCAAGATCAAAGATGGCAAATGCGTTTAGGAATGTTTAAGCTTAACAACATGGTGTATGGAAGTCCCCTATTTACATGTTCAGTGCAGATATATATTACTCTTCACTACATAATTATTCTTTCTATTATCATTATTCGGAAGATAGCCCTAAATGGCTAGAAAATAAATTTTCAATGAATGCGATTCATTCTTTTCAAAGCACATTTCAATCAGGAAGTTAAAGTTATGTTTATTCTATTTTTTTTACTATTATACATAGATACCTTGTCTCGTTGATTGTCATCATTTAGCATGATGATGGCCGTTGGTTGGTAGTCAAGTATCATCACCCAGAAATCAGATAAGGTGTTAGGCATAGGCATCTCAGTACTTATGAACCGACCATGATTGCCCTTATAACCAAGATAGAAATTAGGATCACAATATATCAGTGCGTTGTCGAAATTCGTAAAATTGCTTTTAGGTTTTAGGTAAGCGTTGGAACTCCTCTCTATTGGAGATTGAATTCCAACTATCCTGAATTAATATTTATGAAAAAGAGTGTTCGAGATGATAGCTGTTTTATTGGAAAAATAGTTCGTTTTGTCGTTAAATGAACAAAGACGAATATACTATCGTTTTTCTTTTTTATCCTACCTGCAATTTGCAAAAAGGCCCATATCATTACATGGCTTGAATCTTTGTAGAGGTTCCCTTAAATCTTACAGTTTGCAGAAATGTTTCTTTCGGACCTTTAAGTTTGCTCAAAAATAGGTAAAAACAAAGGTAGGCGTAATCATCAGAAGTACAAGGCTGTCTAATTTAAAATGCCGTTATATAAAGAATGAGTCAAACTGTAATTTCGTACACACTAGATTTACCCGAATAACTTGAAATAGTCATTATTGACTAAGTGATGGTACATCAAACAAGACTGACTGACTCCAAACAGACGAACTTTAGATGATGAAATTAAACAATTAAAAGATTATAACTTACTCTCACGAAGCTTGCATTGATGAAATCGGAAGACTGGGTGTTAACCGAACGCAGAATTACTCGATTCATTCGGGCTATATTGCAATTCGGAGAAAAAGATTGAGAAATAGAAAAGGTAGAAAAGAGTGATAGAAAGCGAAGGTTGTTATGCAATCTAATTATATCAGCATTAAAACGAAATCATTGCTCAGACTTCCATTTGGGTACCCAATGTTTTAAACGATGATTTGCCCTAAGCCTCGATGATCTAATTTTTCGAGTAGTTATATATTATATAAACAACCCGAAACCTTTTAAATCATTTCAGTTGTTTTCTCCAATTTGAAAAAAAAATGCATTGCAATAATTGTGTTTACAATATAAGACGATATCATCTGATGTCAGTTTGGATTTTTAATGTATCATTCAAAACACATCTATTCTATAATATCTCATTATCATCACATCACAGCATGTATATATTCCACATAATATAGATATCACTGTATTGTATGTAATCATAGGCGCGAATGAGAAAATGATGGTTATTTACTTGGAAGACTGTTGCCGTATCGACTCTTAGGTCTATTCTCATCTGTGGTTCCATTTCTGATCATGTTTGCAGGAGGGTCGGGGCACAAGATCTTGATGTTCTACACAGGAGAAAAAAGAAAAGTTTGACAACAAACATGCAGAATAATGATCTATATTAACAAATAGTGTTATTCTTTCTGAAGAAAAAAATTTGTTCGACCCCACCCCCAAAAAAAAAGAATCAGTAAAGGTGTTCCAGAGGAGTAAGTCATGGAACTCGTGGGTACTGAAAAAGCCAAATTTAAGGTTTGAGGGCACACGTTACGAGTGTGCATGCTCCCGGCAAATTGTACGTGACTAATACAATCATTTGTTCAGAGGTGCCTTCAAATTATAAACTCATATTGTACCGACAGATTGTTTGGTTGAAACACACAATCATGACGATATCTTTAGTAGAGATAGGGCAGAGGGGCAATCAATCAATAAGTGATGTATTTATGGTGGTGCCAAGTACCTCAAACTGGACAGACATTCCTGTTCGCCTTCCTTTACTGTTGCGATCAATATCCCGAAGCCTTGTCAAACGAGAAGTGAAATAGTTGACAGGGATAGCCGTATTCTCCGACAGTAAATATTCAAGAACAGCTTCGTGCACAAACTTGTACTGCTCCTGTATTAAATAAAGAAATATACAATCCTTGAACGACATCCTTTGTCGGATTAACTTGGTATTCAGATGGTATTACCATGTGCCTTTCCACCGAGGACTTTATTTTATACCTTATATTATAGGCATAACGGCGTACCTACTTTGCAATGTTAGTTTATAGCCATAAAACCTCGTGGTGTTATCATAACTGAAAATTATTGGTGCACAGGTGTGATAAATTCCCTCAATATGTTATAAGTTTCATTTGATTCGTCAGGAAGAAAAATCGTCGTAGACAAGAGCTGAGAGGGGTCCCGCTGAAAGGCCAAACTCGGGTTGGCCTTTTTGTACAAATTGAATGAATCAATGTAAGCCTATTTTATAAGATGTTTACACATCTGCTAACTAATTCTCTAATTATCAATTTTGATTTGATAATTAGAGAATTTTGAATATGATTACCATATCTACAAAGGTGTGCGATCTTTAAAGGCCTTGCATGTTATTGATTCATGACGCCACATAAAGCGTTTCTTTTCCCCTGACCTTTGTCTGCACCATGTTGGGTCGGTTCTGCCTGATCTTCGACACGAAACCGAAGATATCCACTAGTTTGTTTCTCTTGGCTTCACAGACTACACTGTCAATGGTTATCAATACACCTGTTCTCCCAACACCAGCGCTGGGGGGGGGGGGAATCAAATAAAGAATCATTATGTAACAATCTCATAGTGTATGCGATGCAAGGAAAAATGTGGTAAGTGTAGCAGAGTCATTACAGTGTGCAGGGTTGGTAGAGGAACCCTCTTCCACAAGCATTGATTTGGTTAGGTTTTTCGTTTTGCCGTCTCTTTTTTCTTCAATAAAGTCTGGATTACAATTTATTGTCATGATTATCATTTGTCACAACTATGTTGTAACGTATGCGCATTCTGTTATCATACTTATATCAACTTCATTTGGTAATTTTTTGTTACATCCCAGTAGAATAGAAATAATAAGAATCGAGAGTATCATGTTATTGCATCGCTATCGTCCTACACGTATCTGGGCTATTTGACAAATGGAACCCTTATAAGGTTTCATCTATGAGTAGTAGTCTGATCATGGTTCGGGTATTGTTTCTGGTCCTTTCTTCTGTTTAGGGATTTACTGCCATCAAGGTCAAATGATTATACGGGCTTTTAAAATTCAGACCTTTGTCGCTCCCATGCTTAGACTTACCTGCAGTGAATGAGCATCGGAGAGTGAACCACGAAACCGTCAAAGTACCATAAGGTACTATGCTTTTATTACGGCTACCATGATTTTTTTTGGTTATAACTATGGTTCTGCCAAAGTAGTACCATGGTAAAATACCATGGTAAAAACCATGGTAGTACAATGGTAACAAAAGAGCAAAACAAATTATCGTATGTAGGCCTACATGGTTTAACCATGGTTTTACCATGGTTGTATAATGGTTACTGTGATCCTTTCCGGTAATAAGGATAAGGTCAGATGATGCCACATTCGCTTTAACACTAAGAACTTACCATGGTTGTAATATGGTTACTGTGATCCTTTTTTGTAATAAGGGTAAGGTCATATGATGCTACAGGCGTTTTAACACTATGAACCCTATCATGTTTAGACTTACCTGCAGTGAATGAGCAATGGAGAGTTGGTCTGTCCATGGTCCTTCTGTACCTCAGAGATGAAGTCGAGCAGAGAAGACATGTTTCTTGGAACATCTCGATCTGGCCATTTGGTGTAGTGGAACTGATTGAGAAATCTCTGAGCCTTTTCTTTGCCCTAGAAAAAAAACATGAGCCAAACATGGCAAACATATCCAACTATATACCTTTTTAGACTTGCATGCCTGCAATAATATTCAAATAGGGTATTCAGTAGTTTACACGTGTATAATTTTTTTTTCAATGAAATTTATGATTTATGATCATTATTTGTTTTAATCATTATTAATTTATGATTATGGTCATTGTGACTAACCCTACATCCTCTTTCATATATATCTTTCACATAGCGGTTTCGGTTATTTGAAAATATTGATGTTATTGCTCTTGCCCGACATCATTAGGCCAATAACTTTTACAATGGACATCATTAAATTAAACAAATATTTAGGTTCAAGAAAAAAATGTACCTTTCGCAGGACAAATGATCGCTTTGATCCCCCACTGCACTTCTCCACAGATTCCAACTCCACGGTGATGTCTCCGAACGGAAGAGGGGTTGTGCTCGTTTCCGGCCAGTACTGACGGCACTTGATCTAATTCATTGAAGGAAATATGGATATGTAATATTAGTATCATTTGGACATCTATCTTTATGACCACCATCCTAAAAAAATTACCAGCCCCTGGGAACCATCATCAAGACAAATAAAACTTGGTCACTACCACTGGGTAGCAAGCGCCATGAATGAAGTATTTCAAACAAACGGAAGAGGGCACTTGCCTGTATACAGGTACTAGGGAATTTCCCAATCAAACTATATTCTTAAAATAAAGGTCAACAATAGCAGCAAGTTTAGGTTACCTCCATCACAAAAGTTGACCAGGAGCCCGTTAGTTGACCAACGCTTCAACAATGTGATCGTGATTGGTTGGTGGTTTTACCTGACTGCTAAGAAAGTTTGTGTATGCTTGTAAGTAAGCGACCAAGCCACAGATGGCTTTATGTTCTCTCTGAGGGCCTTGGAAATGAGGATTAACGCCTTACCAAAAGGCACTATAGCGCATCGACTTGGTTTCGAACCCGTGATCTCACAGTTACGAGACTACTGCTCTATTAGTCAGATCAAGATATGGTTTGACCCCCCAAAAATTGCAACAAAAGGTTTTTCAACGGTTTCTAGCAGTATTCGACCTCAGGAATAACATACTAAAAGTATACCTAAATCGGAGGTTCAGAAAGGTGTTATTTTCAAGATGGCGTCCAAGATGGCGTCCAAGATGGCCGCCGATACCTAAAAATGGCCATAAATCACTTATTATCCATCCTAGAGACATAATTTTGGTGTCTATCCCATGGTTTTGGGGGTCAGAGAATCCATTGAGACAAGTAAGAATGGTGTGTGATGGTCTAGGAAACCCCAAAATCCAAAATGGCGTCCAAAATGGCCGCCATAACATAAAAATGGCCATTAAGTCACGTATTATTCATCCCATAGACATGATTGGGGTGACAATGCTATGGTTTTCGGGGTCAGAGAATCCATTAGGATAAGTAAGAACGTTAAGCAGTGGATCAGGAAACCCCCAAATCCAAGATGGCGTCCAAAATGGCCTCCATAACATGAAAATAGCCATAAGTCACTTATTATCCATCCGAGAGACATAATTGGAGTGTCTATGCTATGGTTTTGGGGGTCATAGAATCCATTAGGATAAGTTAGAACGTTAAGCAGTGGTTCAGGAAACCACGAAATCCAATATGGCGTCCAAAGGACCACAAAACCACTAAGATTTCTCAATAGAGGGCGCACTTTATGAACAGGAAATGAACTTAAAATGTTTCTCTCTCACCCTTTTGATGCCATCTACCCCCTACCCCTCCCCCAGAAGGAGCGAAAAAGACAACATAAGAACTTAATAATAATATCTAGACACACATTCATAATACCAATAATACAACTAAAAATGTTTAAAACCTCGTTTTGTTCATGTCATCTTATAGCGAATACACATGCAGATCTTCACGTTCCTTCATTATATGATAAATGTTACATGGTAGTCCGTAACCTCTGCAGGTACAGCGAGTTGTGCTACAAGCAGTACAGCAGTTGCAATGAATCAACTTAAGAAGATTACTAGGTGCAGCCTCCGTATTTAACATCACTGGAACCAGGTGATTGTCCTCTAATTTTCAGCCCCAGTCTGTGACGCCCATGTCTTCTAATTCACTCACCATCCATGCCATTACTTGGTAGTATGTTCTGAGGGAGTGGAATTTGGTGGAGGCTGGCGAAGGAGGGAGTCGCATTGGCAATTTTCTTGACGAACAAGTTGTATCGTAATGATGCAAGTGAGTCATTACAGCGGCAACCAAACATGAAAAACATTGCTTTGATACCAAGTTCCTCTATTAGTTCCTCTGGCTGAAGAAGGAAAGTACTAGCACAGGATTCTTAAGTGGGGCTATATTTCACAAGCTTCTGGAAGACTGCTTTCTTTCCGATTCCGAATATCCTGGAAGTGTAAAGGCATGTCGGAAAAGGTAGTTGTGAGCATAGATCTTTACCCAGGTCCACTTTAAACTGCTCAATGTTATACACCTTCGGAGCCTTGGCTGCATAGTCAGACCGTAAGTATAGTATCCTGCTATCTACATTTACATCCGCGTATTGAATGCAAGAGTAACGCCATTATGTCAGTGCCTTCTCAAATCAGATTAGCAGACTGACGACAAGATGAATTCACTGCAGCTTTAGCAGTACATCTGCATCCCCGGATACATTGATTACGGTGCAATTACTCTTCCTCAGTTCCTCACTAATGAGATTTATGAGTCCCTGCTTATTGCAGTCTCTTGATAAAAACTCATCCTTCTTGTCTGAGAATACTGTGTCTGCATTGAATCTGACAACTGGATGGGCATTTTGCCCACGTCGCTGGTGTGTATTATCAATGATTGACGGCCCTCCACCATAGCCGTTAACAACTACATTTGCAGAACCACATAGTGGGGGGTTGTGAAATCAGCATATGGTCGTGCTATTCTGCCATAACTGTCTCCTGTCTTCCATGGACTCCGATGCACCAAGGAACCACCAGCAATTAAGGCCAAACTGTTATGTGTTCTCTCACGGCTTCACTCGACACTTTACTTGCATGATCGGTTGTAGCATGAGCTAGCTGAGGCTTACCAGCCTTGCGAAAGACATTCCTAGCCTCGAAAAGTGCAGGTGGGAACGGATTGAGCTCATAGCTCATTACCTCTGCTACTTCAAGTCCCCTTGTATCTTAAACTACCAGGAAGCGTTGAAACAGCAAAGCAGCATTTATGGTTTGTTCAGGTACATTTTTTTACTTTCGAAATCTCTCCCAGAGTCGTAGCTCTATCTTTCCTTTTGAACAAGACTGTGAAAACAGCATATTGGAAGGCCGCTATTAGCTATATAATTATCGATGTACCCCAGAATAGCACACTGAAAGGGATTGACTTGCGCTTAGGTTGCTTCCATACCTTCATGATTTTGCTGGAAGCAATCGGTATACCCTGATGAAAGGAACTGGACTTCGCAAAATCCTTGGAACAGATAGCAGAGAACTATACTTCCACTCTTACAATGCAGCCGAAGCTCCGAATGTGTAGAACTGTAAGCAGTTGAAAGTGGACCTGGGTACGGGATCTATGCTCACGACTACTTTTTTTTATGGATGCCTACAGCAATTGCGATTCGACTTCACGGATATTCGGAATAGGAAAGAAAGCAGTCTTCCAGAAGCTTGTGAAATGCAACCTCACTTTGGGATCCTGTGCTAGTACTTTCCTTCTACCAAGTCAGCCTAAGTTACTAGCTTAGAGGATCGAACTTGGTATCAAAGCAATGTCTGTCATATTCGGTGGCCGCTGTAATGACTCACTTGCATTATTACGATACAACTTGTTCGTCAAGAAAATTGCCAGTGCAACTCCCTCCTACGCCAGCCTCCACCAAATTCACTCCCTCAGAACATACTACCAAGCCCGGGGTATTCAGATTTGGTTTGGGCGGGGTGTGCCGCTCAAATCTCGAAATCCTACCCATTTTAGGGGTCATTTTTCTCGAAGTAAAGCCCATTTTTTACAATTTTAATATTTTGGAAATTTTGAAAACACGGAAGGATGTTTAGGGACTTTTTTGGTTAAAAATGGGACCCATGTTTAGGGATTTTTTGTGGAAAAGTGACCCATTAGACCGGCACACCCCATATGTCTTAATATGTGAGTACTCCCCCGGGCTACCAAGTCACGGCATGGATTGAGAGCGAAGAAGACATGGACGTCACAGATTCGGGCCGGAAATAGGAGGACAATCACTAGGTTCCACTGATGTCAAATACGGAGGCTGCACCTAGTTATCTTCTTAAGTTGATTCATTGCAACTTCTGTACTGCTTGCAGCACAACTCGCTGTACCTGCAGAGGTTACAGATGTAACAGTGTGTGTGTGGACCTTGCCAACTTGATGTATGCCACAATCCATATAACGAGTCACTTGATAGTGAAGCAGAAGATGAATTTTCCTTACTAAAATACATTCCTCATCAAAATGAAGGAACGTGAAGATCTGCATGTGTATTCGCTATAAGATGACATGAACAAAACGAGGTTTTAAACATTTTTAGTTGTATGGTGGGTATTATGAATGTGTGTCTAGATATTATAATTAAGTTATCCCTCCCCCAGTGTTGACAATGATCGACCTGTCAATAGTTGAATCGACCCTTTTTCTGGGGGGGGGGGAGTCGGTGACATCATAAGGGTGAGAGAGAAACATTTAAAGTTCATTTCCTGTTCATAAAGTGCGCCCTCTATTGAGAAATCTTAGTGGTTTTGTGGCCCTTTGGACGCCATATTGGATTTCGTGGTTTCCTGGACCACTGCTTAAACGTTCTAACTTATCCCAATGGATTCTATGACCCCGAAAACCATAGCATTGTCACCCAAATTATGTCTATGGGATAGATAATACGTGACTTATGGCCATTTTTATGTTATGGCGGCCATTTTGGACGCCATGTTGGATTTTGGGGTTTCCTAGACCATCACACACCATTCTTACTTGTCTCAATGGATTCTCTGACCCCCAAAACCATGGGATAGACACCAAAATTATGTCTCTAGGATGGATAATAAGTGATTTATGGCCATTTTTAGGTATCGGCGGCCATCTTGGATGCCATCTTGAAAATAACACCTTTCTGAACCTCCGATTTAGGTATACTTTTAGTATGTTATTCCTGAGGTCGAATACTACTAGAAACCGTTGAAAAACCTTTTGTTGCAATTTTTGGGGGGTCAAACCATATCTTGACCTGACTAATAGAGCAGTAGTCTCGTAACTGTGAGATCACGGGTTCGAAACCAAGTCGATGCGCTATAGTGCCGTTTCTGTGGCTAACCCTAATCTTAACCCTTAACATACATAACCCTAATCCTTCGCGTTTGTCGTCCACGTACATAAATCCTATTGTTGGCAGGGAATCTTCTATAGTTAAACCCCACAAAATTATTTGTTTTTAAATGATTAATGTCTGTGAACGTTATAAATCTGACATTTACACGATTAATAGTAAGTCTTAACGCGCCTAAAGCATGATGGTTTCACATATCATATAGACAAAAATACCCCCCTGTGTGTGAGTGTGTGTGTGTGTATGGGGGTTTGGTGCGTCTGGTATATTTTCTTCTTCTCCTTCCTAGGGAATTTATCAAGAATGAAGGCGGTTTGTGTGTTTTGTGCGTGAGAATGTGTGCGTGAAGGGGTGGATGGGGAAGAGGGCGAAGAGAGGGACGGGGAGGGTTTTCTGGATTGAAGGGGCGGGGAGGAGAAGAGAGTCAATGTAGCATTGTTACAATAAGTCTGAAAAGTTAGGGGCTAATTTATATATTTCATGATAAATTTCATTCAGTATCTTTTTTGATTAAACTGTCAGTTAATGTATTGAAATATGTTAATTGTTATTATTATTATTTAATGTTATTTATTAAATGTATTAATTGACTAAAGCATCAGTGCCTACGATGTATTTACTTATTCCTGTTTCTGTATAATCATTTTGTATAATTCAAATATTAAAGTGTAATATAATATATGTCTAATGGAATCGAATAAAGATCACGGGGAAAAAGTATGTTGTAAAAATATGTACCTTGTTTCCTTCGCTAAGGTTTGTAACCATAACAATAGTGGCTACATTCTCCTGCCAGACCATCCTCCAGAAATCATCCATAGAGGCCTTGTTCGGTCCTTGGAAATCATGAAAAGTAAGTGATTCCAAAACTTTCTTATATCAAATATGACTAAGAAGCAAAGCAAATCATACCTTACCTTGGGTACATAAGACAGAATCGGAGGTGAAATATGAGGGAATCTAATAAAACAGAGTTTTTATAGATTCCTTAAACTTTCGATCATCCTTAAAAGTAAACATTGAAGACATAATTAGGATGACTTTATCTAAACTTTGTTTTAATATCTGTTGTGGGGATGTTTTGTCTTCTTCTTTGCACTCTAGTTCAATTTTTGCAGAAATGTGATATGGGGATTCATTTCTTTATGTCTACTTGCCTCTAAGCTGCTAGATATAACATGATAACTGTGTAATAATCTTTGTTTGGGTATATATCTTGTATGCTTCATGAGAAAAATGTTCGAACTTGAACTTTTCGTTTCAAATATTCAATTTGTAACTAAAAATTATGATAAAATCATGACACACAATAACATACGGGAAGCTGAAATTTCGATCCCACAATGTGTGCTAAATGTTTCCAGCAACTAAAGTCGCAGGTAAACTCAACTTTTAAAACCTAATCACTAATAGCTAACTTGAAATTTGGATCTAGAAATTTAGGTGTCTCATACAATAATATGCATCAGAAACAAGTAGCAGTGTCATCTTGGAATTACTTTATCTCAATTATACATCGGCAATTGGATCAAATAATGATTGATTTCATTACCTTGTGATGCAATGTATCTGCGAGGATGTTGGAAGCTCTGCCGGAGAAAGGAGAATGTGGTGACAATAGACGTACAACAAAGTAAGTATTGTAACGAAATACATTATTCCATAACTGTATATTTATATACTAGAAAATGGATATTCATCATAGCAAACATTTTGACCAATACCATACAAACATGTTTGGTATGTTTTGTGACATCAGTTGTGCTTGTATTTCAATTACAAAGAAAATGAAAAGCAGACTTTGTCTCTTTAAATGTAATGTCGTGCACCTTAACTGTAAAGTAATTCAAAGTAGAATAAATGCAGATTTTATTTTTGAATGGTTAAGTATGCGATGGAAATTAATATGTGTAATCATTTTGCTGATAATCAATACTAAAAAGCACTGTACACTGTTATGGTTACTAGGGACTTAGTACGATAATCGAATAGAATGGACGAGAGAGCCAACAGTCAGGTCAATTTCTTTACATTTACCAGTGCTCTGACATGCAGATGTGCGTTCGAAATTTATTTTTGAATTTTATGATAGATTTATCATTCAAACATATGTTGTTCGTCCTTCTCAAAAGAGAAGATGACAATTGTCATCACTTGGTCTATCAAACATGTGAGTATAGAGGCCAATCCTAGCTGGGTGAGCCTGAGTTTTATTGGGCAGTGAGGGCACGACCAATGTGCCAAAGGATTTCGGGCTGAGAGAGTTGTTGCTTGTACTGTACACTTACAGGGATGAAAGATGCGTTGAAGTAATCCGTATCTGGGTCATTATTGACTATCGCCAGTTGTACCCTCGAGGAGTCATCTAGATATAAGATGGAAATATTAATTCATAGTCAGACTGTATATGATGAAATAATTATAATAATAGTAATATTGGCTATTTTTATGCGCACATAATCCACCACGCAAGGTGCTCAAGGCGCTCCAACATTAACTCGACTATGCAAGGCTACCGATTTCGTTGCTCACAGCATTCAGTGAATTCTTTCATACCGGTACCCATTTTAATATCTGGGTGGAGAGTGGCAAATGTAGATTGACGTCTTGCCAGAGGACATTAGTGCTGCGGTGGTACTCGAAGTGTGTGATCCACACTCCCACGACGTATCCATTAGATCACGACACAAATAGGCCTATATGTATGGCCCATGTCTGCACAAACATAAGTAAGATAATTAGTTTTCTTGGAAGGCTACGTTCTGTTTTAAATGAATCCAGTCTGAAAAGCAGTTATTTTACCACACTTTGATTATGCTGAAGTAGTATGGTCCTTCTCGAAAAAAACCCAGTTGAATATGTTACAGAAATTGCAAAATCGTTCGGGAAGAATAATTTTGAAAATAAGTGTTTGAGAACATAGGTCTGTGCGTGAAATTGATGGCATTCAAGACTGGGAGACTCTTCGCAATCGCCAAATCAATCACATTTATTTCTTAATGTACAACATTCTGCATGATAAGGCTCCACATTATTTTTTAATTTTAATGAATAGAATACTGCTTGAGAAATGGCAACAAGGTGAACTTACCTAGGCCGAATACAGAAAAATGGAAACGTACTTTTCTATATCGTGGTGGTGAATTGTACAATGACTTACCTCTGAATGTTTGAAAATTAGATAACTTTGGATTGTTTAAGAAAGTAAAAATGACTACCTAGAACATGTTAGATATATTATGGAGCCTAAAATTTAACTGTAATCTGTATTATACGTATATTTTTTTCTTCCGAAAATCATGATAGACCCTTCAATAAAACTTAAATTAAATTAAATTAGGGGGTGGGAAGGGCGGGTGGTGAAGTTTCTGGGAATATATTGTTGTTGTTATGATGATAATCATTAATATGTACTCACTCTGTTCCATGTTTTTATTTTATTTATTTTTCTTCCGAAATCCATATATACATACAAGTTTTAAAAAACATACTTCAAATGATAAGAAAGTAGATAAATGTGTTACGTATAGACAAATGGTTTGATAACCCATTTCAGGACCATTTTGAAAATGGTCCTGTTCTTTCATGGGGTCCAAAAGCAAAGAATCATATTAATTTACTTACAATATCAATTTTTAATCATAGTAATTTACCAATGCACAACTGATATCCCTCTCACCACTTCCTCCCGCCACCCTCTCTTTAATTATCATTATTATTTTTATTATTATTAATTAATCAATTTATTGTAGTTATTTTGGGACCCTGAGAAGAACAGATCAACTTTGTTGGTTGATCTGAAGCGGGTGATCCCTTGATCTTCATTTTAATTCAAATATTTTTTTTTCTAGAATAGTCCTTGTAAAATACTTTAGTGTTTTGTTTCTGTATGTGTTATGTTTGTATTTGATATTTTATGATCGTAAATAAAACCAAACCAAACCAACCAAGAGTGGTAACAACCGTAAAAATTTTGAGCAAGTATTTAATCACGATGATATAAAATCATTGTTCTGTGGACATAGGCGTTGTGGCGTGCGCCTGTAATCCAGCTAACAGTGGAAGTTACAAACTGATTCAGCCGAGGACGCAGGTTCGAAACTGAGTCACGTCTTTCGGATGGTGACGTTTAAAGGTCGGTCCCCAGACGTAAATAATCATATCTGATTGATACACGTCTGTAAAAACCCAATACACACACACATAGACAGACTTTCAGATATTACACTAAAACCATTCTTATTGAATAATTGGTTCTAGGACAATTACCCCCTGAAAAATACCCCCCAAGGACAATTACCCCCGAGGACAATAACCCCTGGAAATTTCCCCTTGTTACCCCCCTGTGGACAATTACCCCAAGACCAATATATAATCAGGGTGGACTTCCCCTTCCTTTACTGAACGGGGGTTGATTTCCAGGGGGAGGGGGGTAAATGTCCTAGAGGGTACTTTTCAAGGGTGGGGGTAATTGTCCTAGGGGGTAATTTTCCTTGGGGGTAATTGTCTTCAGGGGTTGGTTGTCCTTGGTGGGTAATTTTCCTATGGGGTAGTTTTCTGGGGGGGGGGGTAATTTCCGGGGGTGATTGTCCAGGGGGTAATTGCTCTGATACGCGATTAATTAGATAGAACTCTCTTTTTCTTTGTTAGCTACCTGCTGAGATTACGTAGGTAGGCCTACTTACATGGCAGGATGTTCTTGTATCTGTTCTTCTCGAAGTTTATTTCCTTCTTGGCAACGGTTTGCGGATGGATATTTGCTTCTGGCAAGTCCTTTGTTAAAATAAAAATGTGTTTTCAATTGAAAATAATGATTAGTTAACAAAGTAAGACATTAAGTTCATGTTATGACTATGAGAGTGAAAGGATTTTTTCAGGAATCAAAATTGAATATATCATTTGTTTTTCAGTGGGTCCCGCAATCCTGCATCGTGGGGGCTATAGATTTTCCAGGTACATGGCATGCAGGAGAACACGGCCACCAAAAGGAAAATAGTAGGGGGTCGTATATAATTTTCTCTCCCGTACCCTCCCTTCTCTCCACCCCCTCAATTTTAGGCATGCAGGAGCACGGAGGGGGGGGGGGCACATGCCCCCTTTGCCGATCCATTTAGTTACGAAAAATATTCCATTGAGATTAAGAGTCTTTCATATTTTCCGTTTCAAATCTCTTACATTGAATTCCTCTTGAAAGAAAGTGGAATGCCTGTTCTTCTGAACGAAAGCAGGGAAGTCAGACAATGGTATCGGGTGACGCTCCTTATGAGCACTCTCTGGATGACTAACGGATGGTACCCCGGCATCCTCCCGATTCATCGCCTTTGGTGATGCTGTTGCAAGTGTCAAACGTTTGGGCGAAATAGCGGGTCTATCTAGGGTTCGTGAACTTTTCTTCTGAACGGAAGCAGGGAAGTCAGTCAATGGTATCGGGTGACGCTCCTTAGGACCACTCTCTGGAGAACTAACGGATGGTACCCCGGCATCTTCGCGATCCATCGCATCTGATGATGCTGCTGCAAGTGTCAAACGTTTGGGAGAAACAGCGGGTCTCCCTGGGGTTCGTGATGAGATCGACGGCGATGGGCCTGATCGTCCCAGTTCTTCGTCTGCTTCTGCACACATTGAAGTCGGGAACAAGAAGAGCATGAGAGGAAATGGCCAGGAAAAGAATAAGAAAAGGGTTACTCTTTGCATGAAGTAATCGAGATTCATTGGTAGGATTTTGCTAAATTTGCTAATTGGTATATGAAAAGCATTTCACATTGCATTCAACTGGCGCGTTTCCCAAAATCTTAATTTTAGCCAAGGTTCTGTATCCAACAATGCCAGTTTAACGTGGTGGTAGAATTCTCCTCTGTAAAAACAACCATAAATGTCTTTCGAATTGGCTAAATTGAAAATATCTTCTTTAATGTACAATCAAGTAGGTTATTTCTATGTCACACGAGGGGCGCACTGAGTAATCTGTTAGGGAAGTAGAAAACGTTACTACTGTATGTAACATCATGACTTTCATCTTCTTGAACTTACCCAGTTTCTCTTGGGGTGTATAGTCATTATGCACAGGCTGTGGAGGAGGTGAGCTTTTACCAACGTTGCCACTTCGGTTTCTGAAAACGAGTGAAAGCAGATCCCATCTTAGAATCTTTAAAGTGCTTAGAGATGATATTTTAGACGCAATACAAATCCAGATTTATTGTTATCACAACTTATTCCATTTCGGAAATGTGGTACAACTTAACATGTCTGGTCAGAATATGGTTTAGTCCCACTAATTGTAATGGAACCATGAGTGATAGTGATCATATATCGGCCTCCGACCACACAGGATCGTAGACCTACGGCTCCTATATTCTTTCGAGAGTTTCCCAACTTCCTTGAAAGATTGATGGCAGAACCACAGTGCCTCTTGATTGCAGGTGATTTTAACTTTCATGTAGATGACCAGAGCAATCGTGAAGCCAGTACCTTCAGGGATTTATTGTCTTCTGTGAACCTTGTACAACATGTGGATTTTCCGACTCATCTGAAAGGACATACGTTAGACATCATTGCTACACGTCCCGATGATGCTATTGTGAAAACCATTGAGCGACTGGTGAACTTGCAGATTCAAGACCATCTGGTAGAAAATGACTTGTATGCAAGTATGCAATCCGCGTATAGGCCATATCACAGTTGCGAGTCTGCTGTTCGCCGAGTTGTTAATGATATACTGCTGGCCCTTGACAGAGGAAATGAAGCTGTGTTACTACTTTTGGATTATTCGTCAGCATTCGACACCATCCATCATGAAACATTGATCTCCCGTCTACAAAGGCGCTATGGAATCTGCAACAATGCTCTGGTTTCAATCATACTTCCAGAACAGGAGACACTCTGTAATCATTGGGGAATCACAGTCGCGTACTTACTACACCTGTTATGGGGTACCTCAGGGTTCTGTTATCGGACCTTTAGCCTTTAGTCTGTATGCTGCTCCTCTTGAGGACGTCATCGATCATCACAACATCACAACACAAACTGTATGATGTATGCGGATGACACTCAGATATATATAACCTTAAAGAGTAATGAGCAGTCTAATACCATTGACAGAATACAAGTGTGTGTGAACGATATCATCAATTGGTCTAATAAGAATGATCTTAAACTCAATAGTAACAAAACTGAGGTTCTACATTTCACCAGCAAATTCAGGAAAAGTAACCAGATGGATGGCATAGAAATAGACAATACCATTATCAAATGTGTTGATGCCGCTAGAAATCTTGGCGTGCAGCTAGACAAGAATCTTACAATGAAAGCTCAAATGAATAATGTATGTAAAACCAGCTCGTTTGCTCTGCACAAAATTGGAAAAATCCGCCAATTCCTAACCAAAGAAGCTACTAAGCAGCTGGTCCATGCCCTGGTAATATCTCGCATAGATTTTTGCAATAGTTTATTATATTCTCTTCCTGATGTTCACACCAATAAATTACAAAGAATCCAAAACTCAGCAGCCAGACTAATCACTAGAACTAAACGCAGAGAACATATAACACCCATACTTAAACAATTGCACTGGCTGCCAGTTAAGTCCCGTATTAATTATAAGATCCTTCTACTGACATATCAATGCCTAAACGGTACAGCCCCGTCTTACCTGCAAGATCTCATTCTACAATATACCCCTACAAGAAAATTAAGATCAAATAGTAAATCCCTCCTGGTAACTCCAAGCACTCAAACAAAATATTATTGCACTCGCTCTTTCAAATATTCTTCGGCCGAATTGTGGAACAGCTTGCCTGATATTGTCAAACAGGCAAGCACAACAGAGTCATTTAAGACTCTGTTGAAGACCTATCTTTTTGTAAATTGTTAATTTTGTTCCAGCTGTTTAGTGGCTTCTTTGGTTATAGTATCATGTATATATTTAATATTAAATTTGATGTTCATTTAATTTTCATTTTAAAATTTGTATTACCTGAATGTACAATCTATTACATGTAAGCTATATAGGAACTGCGTATCATTATTATTGTTTTTAATTAACTATTTTCATGTATCAGGCATAAATGTTCATTTCTATTCCACCCTATCTCTATTTCCTTCTTTTCTAAGCGCATAGGGACTTTCTTTGTGTTAGTGATATGCGCTATACAAATAACGTTCATTATTATTATTATTATTATTATGAGAGCTGGAGAATAGTAACGAAACAAATTGTTAAGTGAACGATGAAAAGATTGAATTTTGAATCGCAATTTAACGATTTCTCATGAAAGGACTTTTTGAATTCTTCTATTTGGATAAGTCTCCAAAGTATATACCTTATATCAGAAACTTCCTATTTAAACACAAGTTAATGTTGCCATGTCTATTTTCAAGCGACAAATGAGACCTTTGTCTAAGCACTTTTTGAAAATAAATTAGACCTCTCGATCTCGCCGGCTCGTACAAGAATATTGTCTAAAGTTTCCAGTAGAATTCTAGCTTTCAATGTTCCTTGGAAACGGTATTCCTCAGAAAGTAAAATAATGCAGAAACATTCCAGCCTATTCTTTCCTCCCTACCTTTTTCTCCGTAACAACAGGATGATGATAACAACAACGCACAAAATGATTAACAATCCTCCAACGGCGCCGCCAGCAATTTGACCTACGGCCGCAGTCACTAGTAAGTATACAAAAGAAATAAATAAAAATAGCTCTCTCACTTGAGACGATCTCGTTAAACATGAGTATTATATAAATTACTTCTTCCTTTAATCAAGAAAATAATCGGAAACGAGAAGACAAGTTCAACATACTGTTATGGCGTATCCAAACATCATAAACAAGCAACAAGAGAGGTGGGTAACAGGTCTTATGTATCCAAAAGAATATTTGAGATAATATATAGAAACTGCTTGAAACGTTGTTGCCCATTTTTGCCATCCATACTAACTTTTACTTTCCCGATTTTTATATGCAACAGCTGAATCGTTATCTAAATTTGTTGTTTAAATCATTTATCAGGCAAGCATCTATTGGAAGAGGATTGTTGGTGCAAATCCTGTTTGGAGGTACGTGACTATTTAAAAAAGCGATACTCCTAATCAACCACTCTTCTGTTTGCTAAATTTTCAAATGCGACATTTAAACTGCAAATCCCACGTTTTGAAAGTAATTACATTGCATGTACACATTACCCAGTTACTTGAATTAAATCACTATATCAAAATGAATTATATCGATCGAGAAAACAAGGGCTTATTCTGTGGACAAGCTGTAAGATGCAAAGAGTAAATAAAACTGAAGAACTCACATAACTCCTGGGTCTTCACACTTAAAGTAGGTCCTCGATCTCCTTCTCCTTTCGGACCTCCCCGAATCACCGCGATTTGAATCTCGTAGTTTGTCCCGTCTTCAAGACCAGTGATGTTGTACTCCAACAAGTCTAAGTCTTCACTCGTCACTTCCCTCTTATCTCTTGAAGACCCAGTGTCCAAAGACCCATCGGGTTGTAAAGTAGCGCTGTGTGTCTCGTTCCCATCTTCAGTATGAACATAAACCCTGTAGCCAGTAATGGGTCCTTCACCTGTATCGATGGGACGGTTCCAGGGTCTCCAAGAGATGACGACCCAGTAATGACTGGATGAAACTAACATAGGTAGTGAAGTCAAGATTGGAAGCTCTGTTTTTGAAAAAAAAAGAACACATTTCAAAAGTGAAACCTTCATCGATATTTGAAATAATTTGGTTTCCATCAAAAAGCAATAACAATTATGGTTTCATTTGCTGTTCTGAATCAGTTTTGAATGTTAGACCTTTGATCATGTGGATTTGGGCTCATTCCTGTAATTCAGCAACCCTCCTCGATATATCATATACACATTTGTATTATGTAGTGATGAGTGTTTTTTTCCTTTATTAACTAAACACAGTATATTTATGAAAAATGCACATCATACAGTGCCTAGCCATGTCATTAACATTAACTACACATACATATCATTCATAAATCATTGTAAAACATACCCACCATAAAAAGCAGCAGATGCCAACTTCAAGTAGCCGAACTCGGACGATTTATTGAAAGGGTCCCCGATGAAACAGTAAATAGGACTGTCATCCGTAAAATCTTGGATGATGAACGTGAAATTGAGTATTGTTGAAGAGATGTTTTGTAGAGGATCTTTGGCCATTTCCCAGTTGTCCCTTGAGAAGTCCCCTGTGGTAGCTTTCATAAAGTCAGATTCAACGTTTGTTGGTGAATCGAGCGAGATTGCACATGAAAACATAGCAATACCCGGGTTAGCCTTCTCACGTGCAGATTGAAAGCGATCTAGCCATAGAGGAGACAGATAGAGTAAATAATCAGTAAAATCAACCCATAAAATCTTCTTGCTACAGTTTATCTTAGAGATAATTTTCAGACCAATACAAATGACTGAATCAATGGAATCCAAAGAAGAGTTCTTATCTCATGTTTTTTTTTCTCACAACTAACCGTATAGTACAGAATTACTTATATAAGCTTGAATGTAAGTGACAAAGGTAGAGGTTGCATTATGAATAAGACAACTATTAATTGTGACATGTCTTTGCCAATTTACAGTGTTTTTTCTTTACCATTGTTTAGAAAGATGTATTAGACAATTATATAAATATGGGGATGAATCAAATTCATTGTAGTTTCACAGCAAATATTAAATTGTAAAAGTGCTCACATAGAACAGACCCATACAACATGAGAGGCAAGGCATATGATGAGTCCACAGTAAATAAACAGCGTGGCAACAAAAACAACAATAGTAATACTGATAATAATAATAATAATAATAATAATAATAATAATAATAATTTGATTTATACAGCGCCTTTTCCAGAGGAAACAACACCTAATGTTAACACAACAATGTGAATATGTGTAAACTTATTTATATCGAAGTAAATGAAAAACACGAATAAATTTGTAATGATGTATACCTATTTGGCAGCTTTCCCCTGTCCATCGTGGATGGCATCTACCTGAGCTACAAGAACCAGTCACCGAGTTGCAATCATCTTCACCATCTCGACAGTGACATGTAAGTGAACACATGTTGTAACATCCAGTAACTAAAAAACCAAAAGGGGAAAGATTGTGCATATAACGATTTCTAAATGACTTGTAGATTATCAATGTAAATGTGCCTAACATGGCAGGACGGATGGCAGAAAATGATATGATCATTTATGCGTAAAATCAAAGTAATATTTAGAAATAAGTTTAATGCAGAAATGAAGTCTCACATGAGTTGCAGCTATCGGGTATGTCCACCGAGTTTGATGTGAATCCTACTTCACATTGACCTTCTGTTGTGTTGCAGAATCCAGAGACCTTGTCACAACCAACATTATCTGGACAGTTGCAATGGTCAGTGCAGTTGACACCAAAATAACCCACTGGGCAAACGGATGGCACTGTAAAACAAGCATAACAATAAATTTGTTTTCGTATCCAAAAGTTTTATGCAAATATTTTCAAAAGTTACTTTATTAAATAATAGGCCTATTCATTTGTCACTATAAGATTTGACTTATATTGGTCTCGATTTATTGGTTATAACTATCTAGCTTCTTAGTTGCAACGGGGACATGGAACATCTCTTAAACTTCTAAATCGAAAGTGAAAAACCTTTCTTTCGACTCTTTCTCCTTCTGTTTCTTCGTTTTCTTCTTCTTCTTCCCATGTTCCTTCTTTTACGGCCGAAAAGGGCAAATAGTTCCGTGTCTGTTTTGGCTTATGAAAAATCCTCAACACTGTCTGAGGCCATGTGGATAATATGGCAGCGGTGGGATACTATCATGGCAACAACAAAAAACTTGAATATTTGAACTTTTTAGTTTACTCGAAGTCTTTGCAGTTCATGACGAGGGCCTAGGTGGCATAATGCAGCGGGAAAATACATTATTATCCCCCATTTGAAGTCTTCTAGCTGTGGTTTAATGATGGAGAGAGCAGCTCACCGACAGATAAATACGAATGTTTTTCTTTTCTTCTTTTTTTTTTCTTTTAGCTGTGTATCCTCTCAATCATTTTGTATCTTTAAGAATGCATTTTTTTAAAATTTACATAGACAACATTACATCATCTGTTCTTTTATTACTTTGTATATTTATATTTAAAATTAATATCTTTAAATTGATTTTAATTGAAACCCTCCCTTGCCTCTGGATACGCCCAGTATGATACTTTACCTTGACAGCCTTCTCCTGACCATCCCAGCTCACAGCCCTCTTTACATCTTCCAGTAAACACATCACAAGGCATTCCATCTATACAGTGACAATCCTGGAGACAGTCAGAGCCAAACTGTCCATCGTGGCATGCTAAAAATAGCGAATAATGTAATTTCAGACATCAACAAGTCTATGAAACTTAAGATACTTATACAAAGTTGAAATTAAAATAAAGAATCAGAACATAAGCCTAATTCATTTAACCGATTTGGCTACAGGAAACACCTGTATGTTGGATCAAATTTACAAATGTAAAGGTGGACCCTGACTGGAAAAGGATATATTTTGCAGCATGATGTATTCAGTCTTCTATTTTCTATTAAATTTCTGTTTACACATATATTGGATTGAGATATTCCCAGGCGTTAGAGATTATGTCAGGCTAGATACAAACTACAACGGGAATACCCGTTAGGTAACACTTGGAAATACACGCTCCTATAAGAAAGAGGGGAGAAATATTTAGCATAAGTTACGAAAACAAACCAGAGAACGGAGAAATTAAAGACCCCAAAATGGATGGAAAGCCTATCAAAGGTACTCGAAATATTATCCAAGTATTCTGATTGATTATAAACTATTATTTTAATATACCTTATGAAATAAAATGTTCAAGGTTTATAATTGATCATGCCCCATGGTAGCAATGCTACTCATTGTGATCATTTCACTTTCATACTGGATTACTTTCAAAACAATACATTGTGCTACCTTACTTTCATTACAGAATGCTCCTGTGTAGCCAGCTATACAGCTGCATTCATTTGGACCCGAAAGGCAAAACTTGTTGGCGCTGCAAGAAGAATCATCAGCTACCGCAGAACCGCATACAAGTTCACACTCAGACCCAAATCTTTGGTCGCCACATGCTGTTATTGATAATTGATAAATGATTATCAAGCATACATATTAATGTGCATTAATGTGTCATTTACATTGGATTAATTTAATTTTTATACCGTATTTTGCAAAACAGTACATGAAAATGTATTGAGAATGTAATTAATAATTAATAATAATAATAATATGGATATTTATACAGCACCGGTATCTGCCAGGCTCTGACGCTCATGGCGCTGTCCATACTTAATGCATAATCAAAGTTATTAATATCATAAACATGGTTATCTAAAATATCAATATAAAAGGGAGAGATTGACTTGCTATTAAGAAAGATAGAAAAAAAAAGGAAACAAAAAAGAAGAAAAAAAAGATAGAAAAAAGGGAAGAACGCTGGTTTCATAACTACAACAATACCTGAATAGTAACTCCAATCGATGTTATAAGACGCTGGTTAAAGTTAAGATGCCACATAGAAGTAAATATAATGAATTACCTTTCGCTCAATTAACATAACTCAACCAGGACAATAATTTGTCCTTGAAAATAGTTTCAGTAGTGTTTAAATCGATAGTTTAGGGATGTTTTACATACGGATTTTAGCCAGAGTTACAAAACACAAACGAATGCAGAAAACAATAACAATGATTTTTGGTAATGTTGTAATTAGAATGCAGGGGTATGCATCAAACTTTTTTTTTTTTTGCTTTAAGGTTACCCTCTATCGGTGCCCGTTTTTTTTCCAAAGAAGTGCCCCTTTTTGTCGGTGCCCCCCACTTTGAAAGACGCTCCACCGCCCCTGATTATATCAACGTGAATATATAATGACAACGACTTACCTGTCAGGCAATTTCTACCAGTAAACCCCGGAGTACATATGCATGCTCCTGTCTGTGGGTTACACACTCCTCCGTTATAGCAATTATCACACAGACGATCACAGATAGGCACATTCCATTTTCCTGGAGGACACCCTTTATGAAAAGAGAAATATTTCATGGTCAAAATGTATAAAACTTTTTTGTGTGTGCGATGAATGTGTTCAATTCTTTAATTGGAGTTTTAACAAATCTGACAATTTTACAAAAGCTATAATACTATTTTTCAGAAACTTTACAAACGTTCTGTCGATTAGAAAGTAAACTTTTTCAAAATGTATGTCTAACTGCTAAGCAGGTCAAAACTCTTTCCATCATTGTGACTTTGCTTAAGTTTGTCATGACTCTACACACCAATGCTATTAAAAGGGATTTTTGTCAGGCATGCAAAGATTTAAAGAACTTAACTCATAAACATCATTGCTCAAAATATTCCTTTGAATCATGATTAATCAATCGGTTCTAATCACTTCACTTTAATTTATTATCAATATCATTTAATATAACAAAATATTTTTTCTTTTTCCCGTTAATTAATGAAAAGGTTCAAGTGATTTGTATTATAATAGCATATATACCCTTTGATATCTCGCAGACAAATCTACGTACTGCATTGCAAAACTGATCATCCCAGCCGTCACTAAAGCGTGCTACACAGAACTGGAACCCTCGAAAGTTATCCGGTTTATTCGACATCCACAGCCTAAATCTTAAAACAAATAAAGAAATTACAAGTATTTAATTTTATACTGTTTTATAGTGGGTCCACGAACTTTGGTTTCTTTTCATTATCTAGGATGTATGCAGAGTAAGAAAAAAAAGTCTTTACCCATCTACCGTCCCCTCTCTGTCTGTCTCTCTCTCTCTCTCTCTCACTCTCTTTCTCTCTGTTTCTCTCCCCTCCCCTTCTCTCTCTCTCTCTCTCTCTATTTCTCTCTCTTTCTCTCTTTATCTTCGTCTCTCATAAATATCATGGACAGATCGTAACTCAAACCGTAGATCATTTAGAATATAAATACCTTGAGTTTCGAAGCAAAGTTCCATCCGCCCATTGAAAGACACCTTCCTTGCCAAGTGAATCAAGCCCGAACCAGAACTCGACCCCGCTGAAGCTGTTTGTGAGATTTAGCTGTTTATGGTGATAAAAGAAACATGGCTTCATAAAACTTGTCATACCACGTGATATCTTGCCTGAATCTCAACTTTATAGTTCCTAAATTCTGCGAAGGCGAGAGAAGCGAGTGACCATGTTGACCTAATGCATAAGAGGAGGATAGTTTGAGTTGAAATTATTATTTCCTAGAAAGAAATGCACTGTAAAATGTATAAATATGACACATTCATACCACTCGCTACAGCCCGCCCCAACATGTTTTCCTCATTTTTGATATATTTTTTACTTAATATATGTAGAGGGCCGGTCTGGTTAAATTGTCAGTTTATTTGTTGGCTTCTTATCTCTAAAATGAAATAAGCATTGTTCTAAATCGTTTAAACTGGCGTAGCCTAGTTAGTAAGACACAAAACGGAATCTGTGGATTTTTTGTTGTGAAGCCTTGACATGCGCATTCGGGGAGGAGAGGGGTTCATGCCTGAATATCAACTTTCCAGTTCTAAATGTTGTGAGTGGATGCATTGAGCATGCAATAAGATAAAACACACTATAAAAAACATGGAAATTACATATTCGAGGGGGAAAAAAGAAATTCCGAGATTCGCTTCAGGAGTTGGATGGTGTGAAGAAGGGTCAGTGTTTGGAGGAAGTTACCTAATTGTCAACAAACAAACAACACGATGATAGGATACAGGTTTTTCTATTTTTGTATATTACTTTACTTGTACCAGTGCTAAAACTGCAATCCTTTTATTTATTGGAATATTATCCATTGTTATAGTGGTTCTCACAAGACCACTGTCCAGTAAATATAAACACGGTATGATTGTTTAGTATACTCACGTCTATTTCTGAGGTCTTCAGTTGAGCCAGCGATCCTCCAAATTTTTGGCAGTGTTCCTTGGCATCAAAATAACTTGCTGAGAAAGGTGGCATATAATACTGCATATTTGGATAATCAATCCACATTTCACTCTTAACTGAAACGAAAGTAGTGATAACTATATCCATTTAATTTGAAGAAGGCTCAGATGTTTTAGGTATAATAATATTATTTAAAAACAAAGTAAACAAACGAAATGAGTTGTCATTTAACGCTACACAATGATATTGATTCAAAGCCCTCTCTTTTAAGGATATATTGAGGTTATTAGTTGTTTTATTATCATAAAAAACAAACATTTATAACATTAACATCTAAAATGGGTCTGACAACTTGACCGAAGGCCCGCGAGACAGCACGTGTAAATAATATACCGCAAGCTATCTATCTGGCCCGAATTTCGGCTGCGTGTGATCTACAAATACATATCATTTATGTCCCGTTTACAAGACAATAAATACAATAATTATGAAGACCCTAATGCAAACAGATTCATCAGGACACGTTTTCGTATGCACCATTGCAGCTGTGGAAGTGTGTTGTCCATAATTTTGTTTAAATGGCCATATAACTGTATAAAAAGAATGATCTTGGTGGTAAAGGTTAGTTCATCAGACAATCGATTGCGATCCAATTTCTTAGTAGCTGATTTGGCAAAGGAGAAATATTTCTTCATAGGTCTTTTTGTATTTTCATAGGCCGATATACATGCGTGCATACTTCATTCTTTTAGAATTAATACAATAGAGCCTATTATTCTACTTTATTGTTTTGTTTGTTTGTTTACCTGGTTTTACCTGACTGCTAAGAATTTATCTACATGTACAAGAAGCAGTATTCTGTAGTTGCACCAAATACCTTCGTTCTCGCGGGCCTTCGGTCAACTTGGCTGTCGCCTTTAAAACATTCACCTCTACAAATTTGAGGAAACACTAAAAACTAAGTTCAGCTGAACATTCTCCCGCATGTATTGCAGACATTATTCCATGAAAACATGCATGTTACATTATAGAGCACACCTACCCTGAGGCCTCTCACAGATGTATGGTCTTTGATTATTCGAACACGTGATATCATTCCACTTCCCATGACGTTCATTACTTATCTCCATCAAAGAGTTCATGCATGCGCAGTCCTCATTTGCATTGTTCGGTTCTCCTTGACCCCAGGAAGACTCATTTTTTCTATTATACCAAAAAATTGATTTGCAAAATGAGAGAACAAGATAATCATCGTTGAGTATCATAATTAATTAGGGCTCTCAACACATAGGGACATTGGTATATCACAACCAAAACCAGTGAAATCTCAAACCATCATTAGTCTAACTTATTGCACATCCCACTGAAACATGTGTTATAGATTTCTGGGATATGGGATGTTCACGAACTTCGACTGTTTCGACAAACTGGCTCATGGTTTATACTGCTTGTAAAGAGATCTATACAAGAACCAACTATGTTGCTATAACGAAGAAATACATTACACCTCTTACACTAACAATATAGCTATGTTTGTTTTACTTAATCGCTATTGAAGTAATCAATCAAACAATATTTTTTGTTGGGGGTGGGGGCTGTGATGGCGCACGAGTAGGACGTATTTTGGGGGAGCGTTATATTTGCATGATTTGGGTACGGACACTTTTGGATACAATGCCTTACGATCTTCCACGCGGAGCCCAGCCTGAAAGGCCCGGCACTAGGGGGCAGGGGCGGATCCAGCCGGCGGCAAGGGAGGGGGCCTAAAAAGGGGCCACTTCGTGCGAAAATTTGAAAATCGTGCCGGTCGATTTTTCGCTCAGTGGGGTAGGTAGTGAGCCAAAAACATTTTGGCACCCGAAAAATTTCCTTCCGGGAAGGGTGATTTTTTTCCACCGCCACCCTCTCTTGGGCGCCAGGGGAGGGGCCCATCATTTTTTTCTTCAAAAAAAGGGTGTTTTTTATCTGTTTTTTTTGCTAGGGGAGGGGGCCCGGGCACCCGCCCCTGGCCCTGGATCCGCCACTGCTAGGGGGGCACTAGTCACCGAGACCTAACATCAACGGAGCCGCAGACTGAGTCGGGTAGTCCGATTTTGAGGCTTTTGTAAGGAAAGGGATTTCAGATATTCGCCTAATGCTGAGCAATTTCGAGGATGCTTTGGAATTTCAAAGTCACCGGACAACTGTTTTAGACCAGAAAATTGTGTCTATCGAGGAGGAATTGCAGCAGTTGAATGTCAAAGTGTTGGAGTTTGAGCAAAGCCTGCAACGTGAATAGCTGTTGGAAAAAAATGCTAGAGCGCTTGTCAAGAAGAAACAATCTCCGAATATTGACATACCCCAACGCCAGAATGAAAACCCAATGCTACTTGTCAGAGATTTCCTGAAGGAGTAGTTTGGTATGGACAGCCCTAATATTGAACGGGCACGTCGAGACGGGTCTCGATTCATTTACGTTCCACGTCACGTTCTCGTAAAAATGCTAGCCATCCAAGATAAGAAGTTCCTAATTTCTCAACAAAGAAACAAGCTCTAAAAATATTTACATTGTTGACGATTTGACGAGGAGAGATAGAGATGAGAAGAGGAAGTGGAATACAAAAGTACAACAGACCTTTCACGCTGGTACACCTTTTAATTTTTTTCAGCATGGCAATGGCGTGATGGGTATAGCAACCCAGGTGCTCTTTATTCGGCCGCTACCGCAACGGACCCATCAGCTAGTAAACCGCGCCCTTCCGAGGAAGGCGGCCGCCTCTTTCGTGCTTGTTGGGCCGGCGGCACAGCCGGTAGCCACTTCACCGACGTCCTGGGACGGAGCCACGCGAGCTATTCACCCTACATATCAAAGATGGTCAACATAGCGGAGATGCTCTGCCCCACCTAACTCCCGTCGTTACCGCCCAAGTACAGGCCGAAGATGAAATATTCAACTAGCCGTTCGTTTTATGCCTCAGTCAGTCAGTCACACCTTTGCGTATTTGGAATGCTAAGAATTTCATGGACAGAAAGAGTTTCTATAATAATGAGGTATTTGCCATGGCAGGAACAAGACGAAAGCTTCTGAATAATATAAGAGGTCGACCAGGCGCGGATCCAGGATTTCCTAGGGGGGGGGGGCCAAAATTTAAAATTATTCGAGCCAAATATTGGTACGTAACGGTGACCAGCAGTGGCGTAATGAGCAAAATCGTTTGGGGGCATACACAAAATCCGCATCACCCCACTCTTACATGCAGGCCCCGCTGAACGTTTTTCAAAGTGGATGGGGGAGGCTAAAGTATTTACGATGAGGTAGAGCGTAGCGTAAATTGGCGTGGGGTCTAGGGGCAAAGCCCCGGCAGGGGTCAAGGGGCGGAGCCCCCGGAAGCCCAGGGGGTATGGGCATTTCATACGGTCAGATGAGCATATTTCGATAACTTATTCATGACACTGGCAGGTCACTTATTGGCGTGGAGTCCAAGGGGCGGAGCTCCCGTAAGCTCAGGGGTTTTAGGCATTAAATTACCGTGAGATGAACATATTTTGATACCTTGTTTGTGCACTGGCAGATCACTAATTGGCGTGGGGTCCAGGGGGCGGAGCCCCCGGAAGCTCAGGGGTTGTAGGCAATAAATTACGGTCAGATGAGCATCCAGGGGACCGCCTTATTAGGGCCATTGAGTGAGTCCAGGGGCCGGAGCCCCCCGAAGCTCAGGGGTTTTAGGCATTTAATTACGGTCAGATGAACATATTTTGATACCTTATTTGTGACACTGGCAGGACACTAATTGGCGTGTGGTAAAGGGGGCGGAGCCCCCAGAAGCTCAGGGGTTTTAGGCATTAAATTACCGTCAGATAAGCATCCAGGGGTCCGCCTTAGGGCCCTAGGTAGGGTCCAGGGGCAGAGCCACCGGAAGTTCAGGGGTTTTAGGCATCTAATTACGGTCAGATGAGCATATTTTGATACCTCAATATTTTGTGACACTGGCAGGTCACTATTCTTTCTTTCTTTCTCTCTTTCTTTCTATTTCTGTTTAATATATTTTTCACAAAAAGTGGGGGGATCTCGGCCCCGAGCCCCGCCGTTCCGTGGGCCTTGACATGTAGGCCTCTAAATAAGCATATTTATTGCCTGACTGTAAATTTAGGAATTTGTCATTTTCCAACAAATGCATAAAAAGTATAATTTACTAAAAAGTGAGGAAAAATCTCGGGAATTTCATTGGGGCTAGCCCCGAGCCCTAAGCCCCCGGCGGTATGCCAGTGCCCCCCCCCCCCGATATACACCTTGTTGGCGGGAAAAATCGCAAGTTGTTGGCGGGATTAATCGCAACTGATCTCCCCTTCTTTTCAACCTTTTATTTTCTTCTTCCTCTTTTGTTCCCTTTTAGCTCTCCTCTTTCCCTTTCCCTTCCTTCTCTCTTTATTTTTTGGCGTGGACGGGGAGAGGCAAGGGCCTTTTTGCCCCCCCCCCGATTCACAACTTGTTGGCGAGAAAATTATTGCAACTGATATCCCCCTTCTTTTCCTTTCTTCCTCTTTTTTTCTTTCCCTTTATCTCCTCTTTTCCTTTGTTCTTTCCCTTTCCTTCCTTCTCTCTTATTTTTTGATGGGGGAGGGGAGGCAACAGCCCGGGAGGCAAGGCCCTTTCGGCCCCCCCCCCTCGATCTCCTTCTTTTACCCCCATTACTTTTCTTCTTCCTCTTCTTTCTTTCCCTTTCTCTCCTCTTTCTCTTTCCCTTCTTTTCCTTCTCTCTCTCTCTCTCTCTCTCTCTTTTTTTTTGGCTGGGGCAAGGCCTGCCCTGGATCCGCGCCTGAGGTCGCCAGCTGAGCTTCTTGAGTCATGTTATACGGAAGAATGGTTTGGAAAATCTTGCACTGACTGGAAGAATCGAGGGGAGGAGGAGTAGGGGTAGAAGGTGGATTCTGCGGATGAGTAGCTTAAGGAGTGGGATCTCTGAAAGTGGAATTGATCTCGGGGAGAATGAATTACTTCATAGAAAATGGGATAGAGAGTTGTGGCACTCCATGGTCGCCAACGTCTCAGGATATGGCACGTAGAGAGAGAGAGATTGCTGCGTATTGCCCGAACGCAGACATAGGCAGGCATACATAATAAAGCGCAATGAAACGTGCTCGATCACTACGTACTCAATACGCAGACTAGCGAATAGGCCTGCATTGGTCGCTCGCTAGTTTTAACATTTTCTAAACTATCGCAAGCAAAAGCAAGTTCAAATTGCCTAAGAGCGGAAACGAGTGGCAACCAGTGAATGCGAGCAACAGCGAGTAGCTTAGCGCAGGTATACGCAACCAAATATACGCACCTCTTTTTTTGGAGCAGGTGTGTCACCGCCTATAGCTGCGTTCGATGCACGATTTACTTCGCTTTAACTCGTTGTCGTTCGCATGATTGCGCGTATTGTTGCGCTGTTGCTCGCCTACCGCTCGCAGCCGCAAGAACCGTTGCGATTGATGCTCGCTACGCTGCGAGTCCAGCTAGCAGGTGCGTAGTCAGGGGCGGTGGGGTCGGTCGCCCCCAAAAAAAAAAAAACGCCGGCCAATAATAGAGAGAGAGAGAGAGAGAGAAGAGAGAAAAAAGTAAGAGGACGTAGGAAGAAAAAGGATTAAGAGTCGACAACAGTACAACGAATCGTCTTCTTTCTCTAATAATTTAATGAAACTTCAAAGCTTCCGAGCTTCGCGCGGGAGGGGGAAATTGAATTCAGACAATGATTAAGAGTCGAGAACGGTACAACGAATCGTCTTCTTTCTCTAATAATTTAATGAAACGTCAAAGCTTCCGCGCTTCGCGCGGAAAGGGGGAAACTGAATTCAGACAAGGACTAAGAGTAGAGAATGGTGCGGTGCACTAACTTATTTGTCCTCTGACATCCGCGCCTCCTGTATCTAAAGATAAAGACCAGTTCTGGTCATGCGATTTCATTGTGAAAGAAACGTTGTGGAATCGATCAGGAAAGGTTGATCATCTAGCATAAGTATTGGTGTGTACTGCAAGGTTCTGGAATCATCAAAATGATAAGAAATTTGGCCCAGTCTTGGTAAAGTTACAAGCACTGTACACAGAAAGATGTATATGGGACTACGCGACCACGTGTGCGATATCTATTTGGTCCCAATAGATATAATAATTTACCAAATATATCAATTAGTAGGCGGTTTCCGACTTTCCCGGCAAAATTTGTATCATCACGTATTAGTCAAAACATATTCTTTCACATGATTGGTAATGAGAGCTTCCATTTCATTTTTTTGAGAGAGGGGCGTTTCCAAAACTGGTCTTTACCTTTAAAGCTGCGTTTTATTGACAGAAAAAAATCGTGAGGGGCCCGCCCGGGCACCGTCTGGAGCCCGCACGGGACCCGTACGGTGCCCGACGAGTCCTCTACGGGCTTTCTACGGACTAACGGTCAGATGAAAATGCCGGGTCATTTTTTGTGATTTTTTTTAAAACAATTTTTTTGGAGTGGAGAATGTGCATACATTGTGTGCGGGTAAGCCTGAATCCGATGACCGGGGTAATAATATCTGTAAAGCGCGTAGACACATCGTTGATGTATTAAGCGCTATATAAAAGCCGAATATTATTATTATTATTAGGGTCCAAATATTGATGATTCAAATTTTGTTTAATGATATACTACCGTGTGAGTCAAAAACAAGTTTACACCTAGAAAATAGCTAATTATTTTAAAAATCATCTATGAACAGTAAATTATTATACATCTTTTGAAAGAGTGTTTTATCCCAAATCATTTGGTATCATTTTTGTGTGGTATGTGTTCACGCTTGGATGAACAGGAGGCATTGTTTGCGAGAGTGCAAAAACCAACTTGGGCCAAAGTGATGCCTACAGTATGTATTATGTCGGGATTAGCAGAGTGAGAGAATGAATTGAATGTATCAAATGAAATGCATTGCATATGCTTTTTGCAGAAGCGAAGTCACACACACACACACACACACACGCGCGCTCGCAAATGTTCGTTGATATTTTATATTCGATATTTGATATGTGTGGCATGATTACTTTTGTTAGGGATGTTATTTGGATCTGCAAAGACCGAATTAATACCAAAATCCCAAATGTTTTATTCAAACATCACATAACAACTTTGGCGCAAGTCGATTTTTGCACTCTCGCAAACAATGCCTCCTGTTCATCCAAGCGTGAACACATACCACACAAAATGATACTAAATGATTCGTGATAAAACACTGTTTCATATGATGTATAATAATTTACTGTTCATAGATGATTTTTAAAATAATGAGCAATTTTCTAGGTGTAAACTTTTTTTGACTCACACTGTACAGTTACTTGGCAATTTTGATTGGGAGTCTATTGTATGGGGAAGCCGGGGACCTCAATTGTGTTTTAGATTTGAATTTGGACAAAATGGGATGTCGCCAAACAACTCCCATTGCAACAGCATTAAATGCATACATGATATTATTGACGAATACATCAAGTTGATGTTTGGAGGTTTCAAAATCCAAATTCGTCTAGGTTTACCTGGCACTTAAGGGGTGTATTTTGCCGTTAAGACTTTTTAATCATGTACTTTGGTCGCTTTTAAAGATAAATGTAATATATTTGCTGTTTTTAATCTTTAAACTTAACTTCGATGAGCGAAACCAGGGGTCGAGAGTTTTAAAAATTCAATATTTCGCTCCTTGGCGATAAAATACACGTTGAAATAATTCGTAATTGTATTGAAGAAAATACACTATATTATTCTAATATTCTAGACCCTAACACCTTTTTCTGATTTTTGGAAGAGCTAAATGAGATAAATGACTATACAATATTCAGTAGAGAGGTGTAAACAGAATAAAAAGTATGAAACTAAACTGGTTGGCAAATTAAAAAAGAAACAGATTTCTCTATAAATCCTTCGTATTCCCTATATGACATGATAAAACTATGTAAAGAAGATCTCGAATTATTGTATAAAAAGAAAACAAATGGTGCTATCATTAGATCCAAATCCAACTGGATTGAAAAAGGAGAGAAAAGTACTTGTTTTGTTTGTTTTTTTTGTAAAAGAGAAATCAACGACATCAATTAATCACAACAATCTATAATGAAAAGGAACAACTTGATTAAAAAAAGAGGATATTATTCATACAATTATTATGAGTCAATTTAAAATTCCTGTGAACCTCCACTGGTCTGTATTGAAAATGTTTTGCCTAACGAATGTCAAAATAACAAACTTTCCTTACATTCAAGAGAACAATGTGAAGGTTTAATAACTATGAAATAATGTTTTGATACGCTTCAAATAATGGATAATAACATAACTCCTGGTGCCGATGGATTTCTGTCTGAATTTTATAAATTGTTCTCTAAAGAATTTTTTATTTAATTCAGGTAAAATGGCACTAGAACAAAGAAGAGCTATTAGTAATCTTATACCTAAGAAAAGCAAAGACTTTTATTTCTAATAATTTGGAGACCGATTTCTATGTTAAATACTAATTATAGATTGCTTGCTAAAAAGTGTCTTGCAACGAGATTATTAGCTCTGATCAAACAGGATTTATCAAGGGGAGATACATTGGGGAGAATATTCGTCTAGCGTAAGACATGATTGACTACACTAAATCAAACATTATACCTGGTCTTATGATGTTAGCAGATATGGAAAAGGCCTTTCATAAATATGAGTGGTTGTATATGTTTCTAGTTTCAAAATATTTTAACTTCGGAGATAATTCAATATTATGGGTTAACCTTTTATATGCAGACATATATTTTATGTGTAATTAGCAATGGTCGTGCTTCATGATTTGTTAATGTTACTCGTGGTGTTCGCAAGGGATGTCCCCTGAGTCCATAGCTTTATGTTATTTGTCATGAAATAAAGAGAATGAGTATTAAGGGGAATTCCAACGTTCAAGGTATTAAAATAAATGATGTTGAAGTTATAATCAGCATGTATGCTGATGATAATGCATTCTATGTTAATGATCTAAAATCTTTTATTAGAATTATGCATATTTTAGATAAATTGAAAATATACTCTGGATTATTTATAAATCGTAATAAATCAGACATTTTAGCACTTTGATACCACACGGCTCATCCTCCAGATATACATCCTACATGTTTGAATTATTCGAAAGGCCCATTTCAGTTAATGAAATACAGTTTTCATTTTACCCGAAAGATATTTGTATGCTTAATTTTATTCCTAAACTAGAAAATTTGATGAAAAAAATAAGAGTATGGTCGCAAAGACACCTTACTCCTTTGGGCAAAATAACCATTGTCAAATGTATTTTTGTTACATGTTCTTCCGAATCCTCCTGTAACTTTTTTTTTACATAAACTAGAATCCCTGAATTACTCTGTTACATGGGACAGAAAACCTGAAAAAAATAAGCGTAATACAATTTGTGGACATTATTGCGCAGGAGGCTTAAAGATGTTACATAAAGAGTCAACTATTATGGGTTTAAAAAATGCATGGATTAAAAGCGTGTTAGACAATGACAACAAAGGTAAATGGATTTTTTTTCTTCCTAATCTTTATACAAGTGGTCTTGGTGCAAAACCAATTTTGGTCGTGTAATTTACCCCAAAAAGGTAAATCTTTGCAAGCATATAATGCTTTTTATTAAAGAAATCTAATTATCTTGGCGTGAATTTTCTTTTTTCAGATAATCCTCCTGAAGTTTTTATTCATAAATCAAATTATGTGGAATAATTCATAAATCAAGGTAAATATTCTATACTCTATACGAAGGATTAGATAAACAGAGGTATCATTAGAATTCATCATGTACTGCAAGGGGTGGTAATTTTGTCACATATTCTGAGTTTGTAAATAAATTCATTCTTCACTGTAATTTCTAGACTTTTATTCAATTACATCCGCTATAACTTTAAAATGTAAGCATATTAGCGAGGACCCACCCAAGAAAATATTAATTACCAAGAACAAATTATTTGCAGCATAAAAAAGTAACTGTAGTAGGTTAACTAACTCATGAATTGTGTGTCAACAAACTCTTTAAAGTTCCAATTTCCCAAAAGAATCATCATCATCATCTAGTGCCGTCCCTTCGGAAGGGGTTGGCGGCTATGCACCTTCATCTCTTTATGTCATGTACTCTTGCTCTAACCTCTCCATAGTTAAAACCAGTCCATTTCTTGACATCATCAAACCAAGTGATTCGCTGTCTACCCCTTTCTCGTTTACCCTCTACCATTCCTTCCAGCAAGATCTTCTGCAATCCTCCTCCTCTCATCACATGACCAACATACACTAGTTTTCTCTTCTGCACTGCGTTAATCAGTTCTCTCTCTTTGTTTGCTCTGTTCAGGACTTCTTTGTTGCTAACTTTCATCACCCAGCTGATTTTTAGCATTCTGCGGAAACACCACATTTCAAAAGCTTCCAACTTCCGTGAATCTATATTTATTTTATCTCTAGTTAAAAAAATAAGAAGAGAAAGGAGATGGCTCGTTGTTAATGGAAACTAAAAGGAAAAGAAAGACAACTAGTAGAAAGGCGAACAGAATGATGTGAAATTACCTTTCCGCTGTACCATCTACCCATATAAAACTTGTATCTTGTCCATTGCCTTTAAGTCCTAACCAATAGCAAGCTCCCGACATGTTTGCCATTGATATAAATCCTACCAGGAAATTCTTGAAAAGAAATGTGGGAAAAAGCATACAAAACAGAAAAATAAACTTAGGAAACAAAACATTTTTTTTGTTCCTCTCGTCTAAAAATAACATCATAAACGTCAATGGTCAGTACTTCCGACATAGTTTTGCTATTACTGGTAAGTTTCTGTGGAAGGACGTGTTTACATGAATAACATTTATGGGATATCATAAAATAAAATGCTCCAATCTGAACATGTTATTGATTTTCATTTTCCCAATCTCGATGAAGGCTAACAGCTCGGTTCCAATGTAAATATTTGTTAGATGCTGGGCTTTAATAGTTTGGTTATATTACCTACGTCTAAAGAGAATGCCCCAGTCCCGTTACATGGCGGCATTACTCTGTATGCTCGTTTACACAGAAACATTTTTGAAGGATATAATTCATACAGGTGAAAGCGTGGGTTTATTTTCTCTTACATTAAGTTCTTTCGATTTGATAATGGCCAGGTCACCGCCATTGCTCGTGCAGTTTACTCTAGCATCATCATAAGACCTTGCTTCTCCGTAGAACCGATATAACGATTGGCCGAAACGATGCCACGAACAACGGGAATCTGACAATGTAAATATGACACAAGTGTAGTTCAAGTGTCTTATTTCATACAAAATTTCGTTTGTTTCTTTTTTTCTTCGTTATTCATTTTAATACATTTATTTTATTGATTTGTTCATTTATATATTTATTTAGCTATCTATTTATTCATGCATTATTTAATTCATCTATTCATTCATTATTGCATTAAGGTGGTGGTCAGAAACGTTTTAGTGACCGATCAACATAAATGATACATGTATTTGAATTAGATGTCGATCACCACTGAGGTTACTGTTGCACTGGCCACACAAATATTCATATATCTTGTACATATTTACCTTTCGGACGTTGACATATGTAGACGCGTCGTTCCAAACAGGAACTTGTTTGCCATTTCCCTTGATCTACAACGCTGTGTGTAGACCTCATGCGGACACAGTCGAGACTTGTCGACGGTTGTGAAGGTGACCAATTTGAGTACCTATCAAATGAAGTAAAGGTTTATTTCAAAATCGAGTTAATTCCTTTAAATCTCCATTCAAAAATACATTTTCATCGGATTGAGGCCTCCATATTGTAGGTCGAAATAAGGAAAAGCGAAATAGTTTTCACAGATTTTGTATGATAATAAATACATTTAGAATCCTTTTGGATATGACTACTGAAAAAAGTGCAATTATAAGAATAAACAATATGCAAAAGTAGCCTAACTATCAACATTGGCAAACAGTAAAGTTGCTGTGTATAGAATAGTATCACACGGTTTGCCTAATAGGTCGGCATGAGACCTAAAATTATTATCATTGCTATTATTATCATTATTATTGTATATTCACTCTGGTTGTGTGTTGTCAATCCATGTATACTTTCCATCACCGTCTAAGTCATGAAGCCCTATCCAGTAGTTAAATCCATCATTTTTTTTCAACGTGTAGGTGACCAGAAAATCCTGAGAAGTGAAAAAAGGTGATTGTTTAAAGAAATGTATTCACAGAGTACTCTTATATATTATTATGTGGATTGTATGCATCAAATTATTTTTTCTGAAATAAGTATGATTTTTTTTTTTCTTAAGACAGGCGCAAACTATTATATGGTCAAGTTTTAAATTGTTTGATTGAGCATTCAACAAATCGTATAATAGACAAAAAAGTACACGGAAATCACACTTCACTTCATCCAAAATGCTCTGCAGTTACCATGTTTATCTACCTAGCATACACACTGATATACCAAGTATGATAACAGGTCAGGAATTATATGGTTGTTACCATCATGTTACACCCATGCAAAATAAAATGAGTTTACAAAACAAACTGAAATACACATTTTACAGAGAAAAATGAACTTGGTGAAAGTGGTTTCAATAGCCCAAAAGAAATATCCTAGACATTTTGAAATATCCAAAATAAATTTACGTGACTCAGGCTAATATCTTAAGCTTTTTTAAATTAACATTTAACAGCGTTTCATAGAACGGTGAAACATGGGATGAAGGAAAAAGGTAATATTAGTGATAACATCATATTGGTGAATACATATTGGTGAATTTTATTTCACTTACAGTTTGTTCATGAGAAGTAATGATAGCGAGATGTCCACCTTGATCTTGACAGAACACCTTCGCATCATCCCAGGTCCTTCCAGAGTTAACGATGAGGTACTGTGAATCACCATAGTCTAGCCAGTCTGGAGTATTACATATCTGCCCATTAACTGAATATTAATGTAATAATAGTACTAATAAATGTTGTATTAACAATTCCTAACCTCTTCTAGGCAATAATATCAACAACAACAAACGTTTATATAATTTTGAAAGTAAATGAAATAGATTGCTTAGCTGCAAAGACAGATTTTTCTGGTCATATCGTCGTGTCTTATGTATATATATTTTTTGTGATATGTTATGTTTATATATTATGTTATACTTTATGTATTATTATATATGTCAACTTATACAGTGTATATTGATATGGGGAGGATTAAAGAGAAATATCATGATTTAATTTGATTTTTTAAAAAGAGCTTTAATAAATGTGAAAACAAATTATAATACAAAACTCTTGAAATCGTGCAAACATTATTCTATATTATGATTGAAAATACAGATGAACATTTTTGTGTAGTTCAATCAATTAATTTCGTTTCTCGCATTTCAAGTTACACGCTGTCAGTTTTGTTTAAAAATGTCACTTTGAAAATGCTCATAAATATATATTTTTTGTTTGTGTATGTCTTTGTATCTCAATAAGCCAGTTCGTAAATAGCTTCGGAACGCATGACCCCAAAATATCCACAGATCTTTTACACGATGGATACGTCCCACTTGTGTATTTTAGAATAATCACTGCCGAAGTGATGGAGGTGCTTCATGAATACCTTTTGTTTGCCTCTTGAGCAGAATACTTCCACCTGTGTATCAGATAAATGTACTGTCAGTGCATAAATGAATACTGATTACATAACTTTCATGAGCACGATACCAGTATTCGTCTCAATGGTTTTACAATTTGGGAACGAATGACCTTTATCTGCCCATGCCCAAATCCTAATTACGAACTCACTTATTGAGAGAGATAAGTATTTAATTGAAGAAAGAAGTATATGTAAGTTGGTACTGAATGTTGAAGACATGGAGAGAGTAAAGGTCTGGAATATGCCAGAGGTTATTGTGCTGGACTGCTGGCCCAGTATTGTGTTGATAAAAAGGAAGGTATGACCAAGCACCTGTTTCAGGTTCTGTACACAACGTGTAGGGGTTTGGTACAGTCTGAGATCAAGAGGCATACAGGATTTGGTACTGCTCTGCAGACATTGCTGATTTTCGTATGATGCTCTTACTGGGCAGAAATTGCTGAGTTTCTTTAAAAGTCAAGAGACAGACGGTTTTGGTTCTGCCTAGCAGAAATGGCTGATATTTTTTGTAGTTTTTGAATACTGCAACCATCGGTATGCGATTTGACTGTAATATTTCACGTTGTATCACTTGGTTATTTGTTCTTGTATGATGACATTCAAAATGTCGGGGACGTGAAGCTATGAAGCTTTTGAACTATGTGAATAAAAACAAGTATAATTTAGAAGCTTCTATCTAAGAATAGAAAGGAAAAGATAAATAATTTTTTGTTCTCGATTGTGAAAGTTAGTTTAATTCCAGTCATTCTATATGAATAAAATGAATGAGTATATATATATATATATATATGTAAATGTAATGTTTAAAGTATGCACCTAGACTAGAAAATGTATGCATGAATTCTTAAATTTAGATGGCGCCTGATGTTGGAACCACGTCCGACCTTGAGAACCAAAAGCCAGGGGTTTTAGAGGGCTGTAAAGTGGAGCTCGACCTTTCGCAATAACGAACTGATATTTTTGTCAAGGTCACCGGCAATGGCTCAGGAACAATAAATGGTGATCTGTATCATACCATATTGATATTGCTACAAATGAAACTTTGAGACATACAGCGAAATGAATCGTGGGAAAGTAGAGAAGATGACATGAGTGTTAACTACAAGCGAAATTGATTGTTATTGTTGAATGATATACTTTTTGGATGTGTCGATTTTCCGAAGACGTCTTGGTTAATTCGGATCATATCCAAAGAGTATTTGAATTGCCATTGACTGACTTGAACATGATTTAAAGAGAGTCATGTGTGGTATTTCTTACAAGCTCTCTGGAGCAGAGTAGACTTTAATTCGATTTTGAAAACGATGTTGGATCATCTTTTGTTCTTTCATTTGTAATGACAAATGTTGAATATTGTGGTTTCTTTTAAAATGAAACAACAGAAGTTTTGGGATGAAAAAAAATTGTACTAAGAAGGTACCGATTTTGAATATTGAGATGTGTATCTACTTCAGGTCTAGATGTGCAGGTTAGAAGAACATAGGATGCAAAGTGAAATATTAGGTTAAAAATCCCAATGTATGGTGAGAGTGTGTTTTTCTCTTAAGGGATATAATGTGCCAAGGTTAGCATATAGACATGCTGGGAAAAATCGAAAACGCCATGGCTGAAAAGGATACACTTTGGGGATAAAGCTAGATTAGTTCAGTACCTAATCCCGGTGAATTGAGTTATGTGTGAGAAATAAGAAGGGAAGTGTGGGGGAAATGTAGGTCAATTACAGGACCAAGTTCCAGAGAGTCAAATGAGGAGAGGAGGAGTAGGAGGTACAAGACTTGCAAGTCTTGAGTTGAAAATCTTAACAATGTTAATTGAAGTGTAACCCTAAAGGTTAGCCTTTGGTGATAGTTACAGATTTGCGTTGGGCCTTATACATATTTTTCGGTTGAAATATCAAATGTTATTATCTTTGCTTACATCAGGGACTGGTGTATGTGTTTTAAACCTAGAAAGGCTAGAATAGAGTAAGGGTATTGCTGTATGGTATATGGCATGAGTATAAGTGCAATTATTTGAGTTATCATGTGACATGAGAACAATAATACATATTTAGAATAATAAACATATCTAGGCATGACAATAATAATAATAATGATAATAATAATAATAAATATTGTGATAATTTTTTCCCCAGGGAAGTCCCATCAACATCATGCTGTTCTTTTTGAGGGCCCTGTAATTATCATTACCCCACCAACTGTCAGGTACCCATTTACATCTGAGGGAAGAGCAGCAAATTTGGATTAATATCTTGCCAAATAGCATTAGTGACTGGCTGGGATTTGAATCCTCAACCCTTCGATTGAGAGTCAAGTGAATGAACCATTATCCCACGACACCTTCAAAAAATATCCACCTCTTCTACACATCGACGCCTACATAAAATACCCTAAATCACTTTGGTTTACTTGTAGTTACTTGTGAATTAAGGACTAAGTAAAATTGGAAAACAGAGACATGAACACCATGAATGAGCCTATTCAAAATGTAATATCAAAGCCAGCAGGATTGTAATGTGTGCAGTATAAGCTGTCGTATCACAATTCAATTATTTACCTTGCCATGCATCATCTCTGTGGAGGCTGAACATCAACACCAAGACGGTAAAAATCTGAATAGACACAAACATGATTCGACGAAGGATATCCATCATACCATAAAACGAGGCTCATCTAAAGTACTGCTCCTCTTGCTTCTGCTACATGTATACAGGTAGGTTGATGTTCCTACTTAATGTATTTCTTAAACGATGTTTCAAGCAGAGTAATAAACTTATTCTAATTTTCCACCAAGCTGTCGTTCCCAAAATGTCAATAGGTAGGTAGACGTAGTCAGGTAGCGGTGTTTTCCCCCGTACCAAACACCTGAAGCATAGCTTGCTTTTCCTCGTCGTAAGTCAAAACAGTGACTGTTTTTATTGCAGTCAACTTCCTCAAAGTGCAATGAAAGGTTTAAAACGCTCGTGAAGCCCTTGAATGGTATTGAAATGCACTTGACTTGTTCCGTGTTACATTGATACTGGCATGATGTCATGTTTACATTTGGCATTGTACGCGTGCCTGACACAATACACCATTCAAATGTGCGAATGAGATCATTTCAGTGCCCAATGCTTGGGAGCTCGGTTCATTGCACATTAACATATATTATTTGCTAGTTACCCTACTCAACTTGATGCATAATTAGCCTTTTTTTAAGGAACCTTATTTTAGGTAAGTAACATAAGACTACTTTGTTAACGGTTAAGGAATATATGAAGCTAAGGCACCGAGGAGATATTTATGTTTGAATCGGTCAAATCAAGATAACATAGTTCACAAACATGAAGGATAAATAATTTTACATTTTTAGAGTTAGTGAAAATATAATAAGGCATTGTGGCCCGCCAAACAAATTTAATTTAGTTTTTCTTTTAGTTTGAAACTTCAGGTTCTAATTCGTGTCCCAAACGAAGGGTGTACGCTTTGTGTTAGTGGTTCGTTAAAAGATCGCTGGCGTACGATTGGCATTCGCTCTAGTTCAGTTATGTAGTCGTTTTGTAGTCTTTTAAAGATCTTTGCCAGTTCGTTCCGTCCAACCCCCAGGAATCTATTCGTCGAGAATCTGTGCGTATCTATGCGTTTACTAACTTTTGCAATTAGTTCATGTTATATCCTGCATCAAAAATTTGTTGGCTTTTGATTGGTTGAGAGCTCGTCACATGACCAGAAATATTTGAACTATTTTTAGAAAGTACTATATGAGAGTACTATTTGGGAGTACTATTTGGGAGTTGAAAAAATGTGTTTTTTTTTTTTTAATTGAATTTTTTTTTCTTCAAATCTTAATTTAATGAAAACAAAATATTCTAAATCTTTTAGATAAAAATTGACATTTTTTTTGTTCTAAATTTTTTTGTCCCAAAATGTTTTTTTTTTTTTTATTTATTTTTTTATATAAAATAAATTTTTGATGCAGGATATAAAACAAATATACCATGCCTTCTATTCGAGGTACTGGTTAAAACTATGGGCCTCGGTGACTCCAAAAGTACCATTTGCTTCGGGGCTGCGCCCCTCAGCAAATAGTACTATTGGAGTCACCTCTTGCGCATAGTTTTAACCAGAACCTCTCAAGACAGTGTATATTTGTATATTAGTTTCTTCAATTTTTGTATAGTGTGGGGGACCCATTCTTCTTCTTCTTTGGGTTGAGTCTGCCTCCTTCACAGTTGAAGATTCTTGCAGACCCCTAATGATATTGCTCCCTTCATTTACCTTATTGCAAACTTCCTATCGTCCACCCTACCAATATACTATTTTGGTTATATTCCCCGTGTATTTTGATTTGTATACTTTATATAAGTTTCTTCTACCTCCATTCTCAATTTTGTTTACTGTAACTCACTCTTTCCATCTCTCCCACTCCAACATCTCGCTCCTCTCTCCCTTGTTCTATCCCCCCTTCTCTCTCTCTCTCTCTTTTCATCTATCCCCTCTCTCTCGGTCTGCAGTTCAATGGCGTAGCGTGGATGCAGCCACCGAGGAGGCACTTGTTTCATAGGGGAGCACCCGCACGGCCTTACTAGATAGATAAGCGGCACATTGCCCCAACAGATGTGTTCATTTTGGTCCGCGGCTGAATCATGAAAGATTCGTGGTCATAAATTACGGCGCGTGGGGGCGCGTGACACTTGTTCTGACACCGCGGACCAAAATTAACGCATTTTTCGGGGCAATGTGGCAAGGAAAATCGGCTATAACATAAAAACAGGCAGAAGATGGCAGCCAAATCTGGTATCAACTTAAAGCTTAGACATCAGAGAAAAAGTTGGTAATAGAATTAAAGTGGAAATCCCTGGAAATCTAAACATTTCCTCTGGATTTATAAGAAAAATGGATAATTATTCCATTTTTCAATGAATTACCCTATAATATATTATGAAAATTGTGTTCCTATCCATTTTAAACCCACTCATGCAGTAAAAGGTACTATCAGGAATATGTTAGAGCAATTTAATATCAATAACTTGAAAACTTCATGTTAAATTGAAAGATTTATAAAATAAATCACTTTTGCACTAAAACTGTGAATATGTAAGATTTTGTTGTTTAAAGGAGTAATTTTATACCCTTATTGTGCATACCGGAATGAAATATTTTACTGAGGTATTCTTCAATGTATTATCTTTCAACTGGGCAAGAAAAAAATTTAAAAAATAAATCACCAAAAATGAGTTTTGGCGCACTTTGGTTCCTCCCTGGCCCACTGTGCGCCGCTGCTACATGTTTCTTTTCAGCTTCTTTATCTCGGGATAAAGATTTCTTTACAAATCAATCCACTTAGTCGCCCCCTCCCCAATTTTTCTCCCTCCTTCCCAATTTCTCTCTCGCTCTCTAATACTCTCTCTCTCTCTCTTTTTAATGCTCTCCCTGTCTTTATTCCTTTGTTTCCTTGGCTGTATCTTATTTTAAAAAGACAAACCTAGCTCTACGAGTAATAAAACAATTAACCATAGCATTGTATTTTTCGATTTGCATAATAATTGTACTGCCAATCAGGTTTACATAAATACATGATCACACAAGCATTTCTCTTTTCAGTAAATATATTTGTTTAAACAGAAGGTATTGTGAATTATTCATATTTCAAAATATCCTATAACATTAATGAGAATGTTGCTGACATCTACACACAAGTGACATATCTAATATCTGATGAAATGTAACATCAAATGTTTATCTTTTGTAATCCAAACATTGTATTATAAATGTAATATCAAAATTCCAAAACGGTACGTCAGTCTCGCAGATGATATATTATCTTGTTCACAGATTATCATTCTCACAAAAAATAATTGAGAAAGAAAATGTATAAAAGATGTCAAAATGAATTTATTATTAGTTACATGTATCTAATAGTCTAGGAACAACAGCCGATGTTATGATATAAGATTCTCATTAACCACCAAACTGTACGGGGGAAAAGAAGACAAAATTAACAATCTTCATAGTACTGAAAGTTGCTTACCCAAAAAATGAAATATATATGTATATATATATATATATATATATACATATACATATATACAAATCAGACTAATGTTGTCGGTACTGTTTTGTACTGCAGCATATAGAATATTTGAGGACGACATTTTAAAACACATATGTTAAACAGATATCTATACATGAGAACATAAGACTTATAATTATGCGTCATTTTTTTGTTTTGTTTTGGCTTTCAGGTTACTGCGGTGATAAAGAGCCATTGAACTTGCTTTCCGAGGTAACCTAAGTATAAGCCAGCCATATGATCAGCCGCTCATCTAATAATATGTTATCATGTATATATATAAACTGTCGACAAAGCTTACCATTTAATAAAGCCACATCTATCAACATTATTACGATGGGGGTAAATACTATTTTATTTTGGTCATTATCATTATCAATTTACCCAAAAATGATTTCCCGATAAAGGATGTCAAATATGTGGGATATATATAAATGGATATAACTTTAATCTAGAAAATATGGCAATTGTGTAATTTCTTTTTCAAACAGCTCCTTCACATTCCCAATACATAATGCCAGATAATGCAAATAATAAATGTGTATCTTATGATTAATTTGATTCTTCTTGAAAGAGAAGATGTGCATGGATTGCGATGTTTATTCCAATAGAAGGTTTTCTTTGATTTCAAAACTAATTTGACAAAGAAAAACATCATTAAACATGAAACTATATTTTTGTCTGAGATTATTTTTGATATAATATTGTTATCATGCACTCGGTTGTATAGAGGGGGAAATAAAAACATGTTACCACTTAAGAGTGGGACAATCATTAGCTTACAAGCTATACATTTATTTATAATAATTACAAGCATGATAAGTGTAAATTCAAGACTACTTGTTTCACGCCGTAATCAACCTTTACTAGAAATATATCTAACATCATATACTTTGCAAAAATAAACACACGCTTTTAATTTACTCACATGCAGTTTGAAAAGGGTAGTGACTTTGACCATTGCAATGCAGCATTTAGAAAGAACTATCAGCCTTTACTGTGGTGTTTTAATGTAAATAGTAATGGAATCTGCTCTCTATTTACAACAAATCAGTAAGTCGTGTGAATTTACTACACAAACCTGCACCATTTAAAAAGATATTTCAATAATGAGTGCGATTCAAACAATAGCACAGACGTTGATTTATATTTGTATTAATCATCATTTTCTACAACAAACATCATTATTTACTTCAAATTAACATTCATTAGGTCAGTGAAATAACCTAGATAATATTGTGGGTTTACATGAGTCTTAAACAACAACACACAATGGTGGTAATTTGACAATACAAGAAAACCAATAATTACCAGAGAGACAGAATAAATGAAAGGAGACGATGATCTAAAGGAAGATCCTCTTACCCTTGAATATTGGTAACTATTCGCTATTCGAAAATAATTAATTAGCATAGAGCAATAATTGATAAACTAAAATGTTACATATTCCAGACGTAATAATCTACTTTAAATAAATTTCGAAAATAAATTCTATGTACCTCATAAGTTTAGAACATTCACCTGATCACCAAAAATAATGCACCTCTACAGATGTGTATTAATGTCTTGCCATAGGACGTTAGTGCCGGGCTGGGATTCGAACCCTCAACCCTTGGATTTCGAATCAAGATACAGTTTCATCTAGAGATTTCAGGACCACCATTCAACCAACGCAAAGCTAAATGAATTTAAGAATCAAATGCAAAGTTCTCGTATACAGAGCACCATTCAACCAACACAAAGCTATATGAATTTAAGATTCAAATGCAAAGTTCTCGTATACAGAGCACCATTCCACCAACACAAAGCTATATGAATTTAAGAATCAAATGCAAAGTTCTCGTATACAGAGTACGGTTGTTGAGGCTTTGGCTTCGGTCTGTCCTGGCTCCTCTCAGTCTCTACATTGCCATACACGAGTGCGGCGGCGCCTGCATCATGCGGATCAGTGACCTCATAGGGGTTCTCTTCCGGGTGAAGTGTATAGTCGATCTCTACATTGCCATACGTGTGGTCCTCTATCGGGTATGGAAGCTGCTCATAGTTTTCAGTGTGCAGGTATTCACGGATGACATCGTAGACGAAAGCATATTCCTCCTATACAAAAATTGTATGGAAAGGTTCTATGTGTTAACTACTTCATATTTATTGGCATACAGGGATGGAGAAATGAAGATTAGGATTAAAACAAAAAAAGAATAGAATCCAGGGCCCCGTTGCCTAAAACTTACTATTGATGAAAACTTTGCCATCAATGGCAACTACCATGGTAACAGGGCTCAACAGCCAATCAAAATCAAGGTTTCCATGGTAGTTACCATTGATGGCAAAGTTACCATCAATGGTAAGTTTTGTGCAACTTGGCCCAGATGATACTGTAAAAGGAGGATAATATATGAATATATTTTCACACTAAATTAAGTTATTAGTATTCAGAGGCTGTATTATTCTCATGTAAACAAAAAATAAGAAACAGTCATAGATTAGACTCCGATCAAATTATTTCTAATATCTATTTCGATTTCTACAACTGCATACCATAGCACAACAAGAAAACATATATATATATATCGCAATTACAGATGGTACGGAATTATTCCATTTCTTTGTCTACCAGTATTTCATCATAATTCATTTTTTTAGTATTATTATACGGGGAGGTTTTTGACCTGTGTGATAAAAATACAAATCATTTTTCATACCTCAGTTTGGACGAACTGCATCCTATCAGCTCGCAGTATCTTGACTATCTGGAATATATCGACGGAATCTCCCTCAGCTATCTGAGCGATGCACTCCATAGCAGTACAAAACACACCTGTTCGTCCAGCACCACTCCTTTAATTCCACACAAAATGTAAACATGTTTAAAGTACAGTAGGCAAGATTTAATAAACATTAGACTAATGGGTGAAATAAATATTCAGATTTGAATCAAATACATTTCATTTTTAGTAATACAGTTCTCGTAAGTGAATATACCTATTTTCTTATGCATTTCAATTTCTCTATGTTTTTTCTTCAGAACCCCTGGTACTTATTTTTTAATTAACCTTCTTTACATAATGGCATCTCTATATATGGAATCCAATTTGCATACATCAAATCCTGCTGTGTCTAGAAAGCCCTGACAAGCTTTTGTGTTGCCATTTGAAATCTTTCTTCAAGGGGTATGCATCAAATGTATAAACAGGCTATTGGCTTAACGTTGTAGTTGGGTTTTAAGATGTTTAAATCATTGCCTTGATTGCACAAAATCTACCTCATTTTTAAATTTATGGGCCGATCCTGTTTCCATGGACTTTGCACCAATTGCGAATGTGTAGGATAAATATGCATTGAAAAGATCTTAGACTTACAAACAATGGACGAGAATGGAGAATTCAATATTTTTGTTAGTGGAACTGTTGACAGCACGGATGAGCTTGAGCAATGACCTAGCCCCTGATTGTTGATCTGATCCATGATTAGGCCATCCATGGAACTGGTACTGAGTGACTGTGTGACTGGCCTGAAAGAAAACGAAACCAAATAATCCGTGGAAATGGATGTATAAGGCGTATCAGAATTGGTCACAGTTTTGCATCGTAGCTTTGTGTTCTACCAAAAATGGATAATAATGTTACTTTGACTTCTCGCTCACAATTTTGTTGTTGTCTATGTTTGAGTTAAGGTTGAGTTCTGTTAAAGATAAAAATAATAATTTTGAGGATTCCCATCCTTTTTGTTGTCAATTTGAAAGATTAAAGATAGCAGAAATGTCCTCTCATGCAACATGCGTAGTCCCTTTACTAATTCCTGTATGCAGTGCATATGATTTTCAGCAGCACTGAGTCAAATTTCATATTGATCATTCGAAGACCTAACAGTATTATGTACTACATATTTAACGTCTTTTAACAGTTGCTCAGTTCCAGACAGTTTCGTTCACAATGTTAAATATTCTTGCATGACTTACTTTATATTTAAGCACTAGTGCGATATTAACAATGATCAGATCTCTAGATGATTTATATTCATCAAGTCGTAGTTCGTCCGGTTGGTAAAACTGTTCTGGTTGAAATTCATAATGCGGTTTTCTAAAAATATTAGATTTCTTGATCCGTAGAAAACAATCATTTCAAATGAGGGCATCGCATAAAAATTTCCCGCCTTCTTCAACAATTACTGTAATCGTAAAGAAAATATATAAAATAAGACATACTTTAGAGTTTCTGGTAACTTTCAGTTGCCGAATGGTCATGTCTCCATCAGATGATGTTGATAAGGTTGAAACTGAATAGGATCCGAGCTGAGCCGAGTCATCATTAGGCCAATACTGTGCACAGCTCTAGAAGGAGTACATGTTAGGCTATCGTTAAAATATCAATACATGTTTGTCCTTCTTGTACATCATTCTCTATCTTCTTTCCTTCTCCTCTCGCTCCATTCATCACTTATAATATTTATATCTCTCGCACTTACCGTTTTTCTTTTCTTTCATAATGCACCGGGATTCTTGAATCGCCATTGGTCACTTTAACCATTTAGTTTTTGAATGATCCTTATCGACCCTGTGCAGACTAGCCTTGTGCTAACAAAGTTATCCAAAAAAGTCTACTACCACTATTAATCCAGGTAGGAGCTCGGATTCGGCTGTTCAAAAAAAATATATCTGACAGGTACCCCTCTTTTCTGCGCCAACGTTGGGAATTCAATATTTAACATGTTTATAAGTATGGATTATATTTATAAAAGAATAGAATCAATACAAAAAGCAAGGTCTTTAAATCTCCCAAACTAAAACTGTGAAAAACTATTAACCAAACTAATTTCAAAATTGACATTTACTCGTACTACTACCTTGTCGTTTTGGCTCTTGTCATTAAGCATGACGATAGTGGATGGTTTAGAGTCTACGACCATAGACCAGAAATCAGACACAGTGTTTGGCATAGGCATCTGGGTTGTCATGAATGTACAGTGGACTCCCTGAAAGATGAAGAAAGAATAATGACAATATCCGATAACAACATGAGACCCTTGTCACTTACTTCCATTGTCATGAATTACTATAAGAGCTGCTAGTGTCAGTATCTTCAAAGCACAGGCACCCTAGGCGGAGGGGGGCTCACTTACTGCACTGCAGCCACACCCTACATCCCCTACATGACTAACAATCAAGTTTAATTCTAACATATAGTTCATTTTAAACATAACAGTTCTTGTATCTTCTATAGTACATTCTGTATTAGAATGGCGACAGTATATGTACATTTAAGGGGTATAAATGGATCCACAATTCATCGACAATGAGTGTCACTATTATGAAATATAGAAAATGGAAAAGAATGATCGTATTATGACATCCATCAATGTATTACCGCACATTCTACCATTGTCAAATTCATTTTGAAAGCTTTCGTATTAAAACAAGTCACTAAAGTACGATAGGAAACACAAACACATACCTTGTGTGCTAATTATCAATAATATCAATAATACTAATATTAGCACATTATGTATCTATGGTAGCTGCCTACCCCCAAGGCGTCTACAGTTTCTTATGTTGAACACGAGTCAAATGAAGATGTAAACGGTATCAATGTCATTTAATCCTTCAGTTTTTCTGACACTAAATTGCATGTGTAAAATGAATCAATTGACCCTGAAAGAACATCTCACCTGCATGTAACTAGCATTGATGTAATCATGGTCTGGGGAGTCTAGTATCACACGATTTCTCTGCACTAGAATGGTATGGAAGCAAAAGAATATATCAAACAGCGTTACGCTATTACCCCCACAACTCAACAGTTTACTAAAACGAGTACGAGTAAGTCTTTCATATTGTTTGATAGCGATATTGGATTTTAGTTATGTATGTATTCAATTTTTGCTCTTTGAGTCTCTCTATACATGACATGCAGAGGGATGGATCCAGGTAGAAATGGGATCACCTGCCCCACCCCCTCACCCTCTCCACCTTCGAGTAACATTCAACGTATATTCAAAGCTTTGAGTATCCCCCAACCTCACACCAACCCCACCTTGCATCGTCCCCTGACAATCCTGAGATCCCCTTATGGTGTTGTTTCATGTGCTCTCGCCATTGTCATACATTTGACCACGGCGTTCTGCTTCTCATTGGTCAAGAATCTACGATTTGCATATTATGTCCACTGACGAAATCGGGTTTAAATGGTGTATGTATATGTGTGTGTGTGTGTGTATTTTTTGGTATCCTAACATTACTTACATGGTAGGTTGTTTCCGTATCTATTCTTGGGGTGATTATCTCGAGTGCGTCCTGATCTTGTTTGAGAAGCCGGAGGATCTGGACAGAGGCTCATCAAAGTCTGATTTAATCAGAAAATATGATGTTTTATTTACATCACGAATTACTTTGATAATCATCGACTTTAGTTCTGGTGTATTTTTCACGCATGCAGAAATGTAGATTCAGCTTTAATATTAGCTACGTTCATACTGCACATTTTATTCACCCCAAGGGATTTTCAAGGTGTTAATAAAATTGTCTTATTATCTTGGCTTTAGCCTAGCTGCCTCAAGGTTCTGAAAGCATTCAAGGAATTAAGGTTACTTCTTAGTAGGTACTCATTCACTCGACCTAAGTTTAGATAGTGCTGCGAGTGGGATTCGAAAAAACACCATTCATTTTATTTACAGTTCAGTGATTCACGCCGGATCACGACATCCCTAACATTTCCATCGTAAGAGCGCAAGAGCTGGTTTGAAAATGGGATATTTTCTTTTTTTTCCATAAGTTGTTTCCACTGGGCCCAGGCCATTCCTGAAAAAGTAGTTTCGTTGAAACTAATATATAATGCCCCCCCCACCCTCCTCTCTCTCTCTCTCTCTCTTTCTATATTCCAGGTTTCCTGAACCTTCCGTCAACATTAAAGGGTACAATGAGCTTACTTGGAACCATATCATGGCTTATAATCAAGGTCAGAAGCTGTTCATTTTTACAGCTAAAGGAAGAAGAAGGCTATAAATATAGAGAGAGGTGGAGAAAGAACTAAAATGGGTTCTGGTGTGTGGACCTGCCCTTGCAGAACACCTGGGAGAAAACTAAAGTCGTTACTGTCAGTAGACATTCATTAATGATCAAAACTTTTGATAATGATTGGGATGTGTTACCTGGAACTCCTTGGTCATCTTTGACCGTCCATGTCCATCATCTGAAGTGTTTAAATCTTGTAGATGATTAGTGAAATGAATGACAGGGATCATGGTATTCCTGCAGAGAAGATCCTCAAGGACAGCCCCATAGATGAAGCCATACTGCTCCTGTATTCATGTAAGGAACGATCGAAAGCTTCAAATCTTGTTTATCAATTCCATCTCATCCACTAAAATATCTTATACTTTTACGAAATACGACGAAACATGTACATCATAATTAAAGATTAGAACAAGCGGTGCCCTATGTTAATTTTATAAGGTTCTTGATATTAAACACATTTCCTTTGATGACAGGTTGTTTTACATCAACAACAAAACGAAGAAACAAGCCAATGTTCAACACGTTCATTTTTATAGAGGGCTTTTTACTCATTCAAAATTTAAATTGTACATACAAAGTATGTTTTATAAAACAAGAAAGCAGACATGACCCCAAAAAATGTTGTTAACATGTATATGCATAGGGATACTGTTTTTAATTTCACATATGTCGCTTAGAATAATCATATGCCAATCTCTGAATAAGCACTCTTTAGATTGAAATCCGTCGGTCCTATCAGTGTCTAATCTGAAAAGTTTGTGTGTCAAACGGCATCAGCAGTTGATGTATGTTTTAAGAGATAACCGACCTGTGTTTGGACCATGTATGGTCGTTTCTGTCTGATCTTCGTCACGAAGTTGAAGACATCTACCATTCCAGTTGTCTTGGCGTGAGCTACGACGCTATCAATACCAATTACCACGCCTGTTCGTCCAACACCAGCACTGGATAAAAAAATATAATGATCAACTAAGCAGTCATGTTGTTGAAATGTGATTTTATTATTTTTTTTATTTTTTTTTTAAATGTATAAAGTCGCATTCTCTCCGGATTTAACGATGTGCATGCACACTAGCTATTGAACGATTAAACAAAAGCCAGCAAAATATTCTAGCAATATCAATTGAGAGACGCATAATTAGTGTGGAACGCAAGGTTTCCCTGTAGTAAAGCCCGATCATTATACCATCTAATTTTACGAAGCTTTTTTTCGGCTGAAATCTATAGTTGTCATTCCTTATTTTCTCATTTTTGTTGTATTTCTTAAATAATTAAATACGAACATGATCTTAAAGACTTTCAAAAAAATAAGCCTTAGCCGATTTCAATAGCCTTTTGCGTCACCTATAAAAATGTGCGAGCAGTATGATAAATACTACCTAATGCATTATCAAAATTAACATTGAATTGATTTCTTGAAAGTCTAAACGATACGGTGTTTGTGGTAATTGTTTTGATCTAGGTGAAATTGCCTGAGAAGCCTACCTGCAATGAATGATCAGAGGATGAGTGTACTGTCCATGATCAGCTTTGACTTCCTTGATGAACTTGAGCAGTGATGAGGTGTGTTTAGGAACACCCTTGTCTGGCCACTCTGTGAAGTGAAACTGAGTGACGGTCCTGTAGTCATCACCCTAGTTAGGAGAGCAACACAATTTCATACACAGTGAAAATGAATGAATTTAATGGATACATCATCTTCTATAGCGATTACCAAACATATTTATCCGACTTATTGTCAATGGTGTCAATTTTTTGTTAGTGTTTCCATGCACAAAACTTAGTTGTTGATAACTTTGCTCAGAAAAAAGCATGAATCATGCCAAACTAAACTTTATGAAATAATAATTTATAAAGTAGCTTTAAAGAACTTCTATGAATGACTAAAGTACCGTTTTCATAGATATTGTCCAAAGGAACGCATGGTACAGATCATCTTCATGCTAAAATATGTTAAGTACCATTCGACTGGCTCATTGTAATGGAAGACATTATGAATTTCTTCCCGAAGGAGAGCCAGAAAGGCTCACAATGTGACGTAACAATGTATATGCTGATGACTTATGTAGCTACCTTTCTCATCGTCATTTTCCTTTTAACTCCACCTGTGCATGATTCCAGTGACTCCAGTTCCACTTTGATATTTCCAAACTTCACCAAATCGCCTTCTTGATTAGGCCAGTACTGGCGGCATTTGATCTATTTCAAGCAAACAAACAGAAAATAATCAGATTAAAGAACCGAACGCTTTAATCTGTGTTGTTGAGGAGTTATTGTGTAATAATAATAATAATAATAATCTGGATTTATTAAGCACTTGATACGAAACACCTCCCCCCTCTAAGCGGTGCATAAATATTATTACCCTGTTTATCGGATTCATTCACGCACATTGTGCACCATCTCCACTCCTTGGGGAGTATTTCTACCATATGGTCATCGTGAGGGCATATGGCAATTGCTAACACAAAGTCGTTCATCGTCTCACCAGGTCCCCATTTCTATCCTGGATATGGATTGGCAAATGTAGAATAATGATTTGCCAATTACATCAGTGCCGTGTCGGGGATCGAACCAACGACCATTGCATTTCATGTCAAGTGTAAACTACTACACTACGACTAAGCCATAGTACAGTTATTTTAAGATAAAGTTGATTTCTGGTCAAGCGATCGCATTGTGAAAAAACGGTGTGGAATCAATCAGAAAAACTTGATAATGAAGCATATAAGTATTGGTGTGTACTGCAAGGTTCTGAAATCATCAGAATTATAAGAAATTTAGCCCAGTCTTGATAAGGTAACAAGCGCTGTACACATGCAGAAAGATGTATATGGCTACACAACCATGTGGCATAAAAATGAGGCCCATATTTTTAAGCTGTTACATGTCATTTTTAGAAGTTGAAGGAATTTGAAGAGCCATGCTTTTCATCGAATGTTTTTTACTCTGATGTTCTTCCACACTTGCATAATAACAATGAAAACGCTCACAAATTATTGTTCACTTCTCCCCAGAACTCAACCTTTTCTTTAATCATCCGTCTTTCCTACTAAACTACTTGTACTATTTGCATTGAGCAACACTTTTTTAAGCGATGAAAACGTCACTGACCTTATCTCCTTCCTTGAGCTTCGTTACCATGGCAATAGTCGTCACATTTTCCTGCCAGACCATCCTCCAGAAATCATCCATAGATGCATTGTTGGGTCCTTGACAAAATTATGAATTATGGCTCATCAGAAAATCAATTGCTTTATGGGGATGACTAATGTCTTGCTTAGATCTACTTTTTGTGTTAATACAAGAATAAGATATTAACTTGAAATAGAGTAACCTAAATCTATACGTCTTACAATTTGTATTTATAAATTACTCCTTGTTAAACGTGACGGAGATATTAGAATGGACATACCTTGTGATGCAATGTAAGCCTTGTCATTGTCAAAACTCTGTATGTGAAGAAAAATAGTAATAGTTCAATTAATCAAAAATAGATCAAAATGAAACTATACGTATATCAAGGCTTGATGAAAATTATAGTCTCTGTTTACACCACTGCTTTCTCGTATGCAATTTTTGTCTTCTTTTTAACCGATCAGAAAAGAAGATCGAGAGGAATTCAGGTCATATGAGGTATTATAGTACAGCTTCAACCAATGATGGGATTTCCATTACATGTGTGATGTGTGTGTTTGTGTGTGTGGGTGCGGGTGTGTTTGGATTGTGTAAAGATCCAGAGTAGAAAACGAGTATTCTACTTCATGTAGTCCGTCAACTCATGCTACATCCTGTTAATATAACAATATTTTATTGTTTTTTAAATATTTTATCACGTTATCTGATTCATATCATTCATATTGGATGCTTCCTTCAACGACGACAGACGTTATACCATCATAATGTAATCACATGGTAATGACAATGTATTTACAAATTAATGTATAAATAAATTAATACATGCAACCATACTTACGGGAATGTAAGAAGCGTTAAAGTAATCGGAATGAGGATTGTTGGTGATGACTTCTAACTTCACCCTCGCCGAATCATCTGGATGAAAGATAGGATATAAACAAAACCAAGTCTTTGTTTAATAGTCATTTTTGCCGTGTTCATTCCTTATCGTTTTCCGGTATAGAGGAGAGTACAAGTTAAAGTGAACATTAAAACCAAAAGCACTATTCAGGTTTCAAATGCAGAGATTTGACTACGGACAGAAGTGTTTACCTTTTTTGAATTGAGAGTGTAATTAAACTTGCAACATCTCTTTACGGAAGAATTATATAAAACTCATATTCTAAATATAGAATTATGGCATTGAACTGAAAGCATACATCAATACATACATTGGTACACTGTAAATCATACGAATTGTGATGCTCCATTGCAGCAATCAGCGCTACAGTTGCAAACTACTATTTATTAAAACAACGATAAATACATTATCTGGAGCTCCATTGAAGCAAACTTTTATAGCTATCCCTTATAAGTCAACAACATAATAAAGGCCATGTTATTTTGTATACTCACATGGTAAAATATTCTTGTATCTGTTTTTCTTGAAGTTGATCTCCTCTCGAGCCACGGTCTGAGGATAGATGTCTGGGCCAGGTAAATCCTAGGAGAGAAAGGAAATATAATTTCAGTTTAAGTTTATTCATTCACATTTCGCATATAATAATATCATCAGAAAACACTACAAACAAAGATGAAGTCTAGTATCCGAGACTAGAACAAAAGGCGGCTGACATCACATCAGTTTAATTGCATGCAGTATGAAATTAAAAGTTGCGTTTAAGAAGAGAGAAATATGGAGGAGCCCAAGGTGAACAACTCATATTATAATGCCCACGGCGATAGACTTCTGAAATGATTTTTTATGTTTCGTTACCATTCATACCAGGAACCTGGAAAGATCATCTAAGGGTAATGAATCTCGAACGGCATGACATTGATGGAACAGCGGCTGCTCGAACACACTGCAGAGAGAGCTTGCTACCCAGTGTTCCCAACAGTACAGGAAGACATAAAGTCTACGAGTAGCACACATTTGAGTGCCAAAATCATTTGTCAAGCGCAAAACCTTAAAAAGAAGACAAATTTCTTGTTAATAGACATTATGTTAATTTAACGTACATGAAATTCCTCGGAGAAGAGCACAGTGTGTCTGTTCTTGTTGACGAACGCAGGAAACTGAGCCAAGGGTATCGGTTGACGTGTGCCAAGAGGTTTGTTACTAGATCTGTCAGGAGATCCATCGGTGGAATCAAGGTCTAAAGATTTAGTTTCCCGTACATAGGGCTTGACGGCTACAGGTGGTTTAGGTCTCGTTGGAGGTGTTTGGTCTGGCTTCGAAACGGAGGCGTGCCCCCTGTAGTCATTTTCTGACATAACAACATAAACAGCAAAAGGTAAATTTTCCTCCTTGTTTGGAGGAAGAAGAGGTCTAGGGTGGTACAACGCAGAATCAGCCATTGTACAGCCAACAATCAAATAAATCCTTAGTTCCTTACACTTGATTCATTTTTACTTCTTCCAAAGAGTTTCCTTGTTCGTGACATCATGAAACAGTGTATATAGGGCATAATTGAGATGTAAGATTTCTATGGGGTTAGAACTTAGAAAAATTGAATATGCAGTCTCTTTGTTGCCAATTGCATTGTCATTGCGTGCTATTTTGATGATTTTACTCTTTTCACCTTATCATAATACTAACAATCTAAACATAGGCCTACCTTCTAATGACGCGTCTCGAAGATCAGCTGATGCCTGAAATTGGTCCTCGATGTTTTCTTTTTTAGACGGATTACTATCATTTCTATAAAAAGATATAAACAAATGTTTCAATGCAAACTACGAAAAGCGAACAATAAGTGATCAGAAGAGAAATTTACGAGAGCTGGTAAATATCAGACTTTTAGAAGAACTTTATCGGTAGAGTATTCCTTAGAAAGAGAGAATTCGAGAATTAACAGAGTGTTAATAGACATTGATTTTCCAATTTTCCTATTCTGCTTGTTCTTAAAGTCCGAAGATCAATAGGTTTCCACTCGCATCGAAAGTATGGTGGTACTCAGAGTGGATTACGGTATAATTACGGTATACTTGAGTGACAGCATTGTACATGGACATTTCAAATGATGACTGAAAAATAGAAAAAAGTTCACAAACCTTCGTCGTTTGAACACGATGATGACTACAATGAGGATAATCAAAATGAGCAGAATGGCGCCCACGGCTCCTCCAGCTGCCGGTGCTATATTGGAACCGCCACCCAAATCATCCACACCTGGTCCAGTCATTATTGCAGTCGAAACAGTTGATGGACTCGGTGTGGTTGGTGGCACAGGAACTCCATTTGTAATCAAACGAAAGAGAGTAATGAAATCAGAATTGTTTTTCCCTGAAGAAAATGTTCAAATTCAATTTGCAAATATGTTTCTATACAAGCCCTGTATGGAAAAAAATCTATTCCGCCATCAATAACGAAGAAAATCTTTCCTATTATTAATCGGAATTTTGATCAAATTTTCACTGACCTGTCCCTCTCATCTTTCTGCTTCCATTAAACAGTTTGATTACACGCATAACATTGTTTACAGTTAAATAGCACGGGCGCTTAAGTAGGAAGAAATCGCATAAAACGGTCGCGATCTTATGTCAGTTTTGACGCTTTAAATGAATGTATGAAGAGGTGAGAGAAAACTCGAGGTGTATCAAGCTGGACATTACAAATTATATTTGTAAAGTTTGTGCATGTTTCTTTGATTTTGTCCCGTTTATTCATAAAGAGCAATTCACATATGTAAGGGTATGGCCGAGGGTAGCTGTCCGTAGCATAGTTGTTGTAATATCATGAATATATCCATTGTTATTAAACTGTTATGAACACAATCGCAGAGACTTTTGAAAAATCATGCCGGAGCAAATCCGATAGCCTGGAATGTGTGAACACTGCAATGACTCATTATATCATACGAACATCTTTACTATGGGATATGCAAAAAGGTATTGAAATTGCCGTGAGTTTATTTTCGAAAGTCTTTGCAATGGTGTTCAAGTTACTAGAATGTGTTCATTCTTATGTTCAAAGCAATCCTTATAATTTCATATGCTTTATCTTAATATCACTGCCATCTCACTCCATTCAGAGAAAGAGAGAGGGTAGAGAGATAGAGGGATAGTATAAATGGAGAGAGGCGAGAGAGAGGGAGGAAGTAAGGGATGAAGGGAGAGAGTAAAATGATAAAAGGAAATGGCTCAGAAGGCAGGAGGAAATAATTTATAGAAACCTACTACTTTCAGTTTTAAATGTCAATGCTTGTCCTTGTTCTCCTTCACCGTTGATACCATCCCGTATCGCTGCAATCTGAACAGAGTACGTTGACCCTGCTTCAAGTTCACTGACGTTATACATGACCATCATAGTGGTATTCTCAGCAGACCTCTTCGAGACGGAACGGTCCGTATTGTTCACCATGCTCGGGGGTTGTACTTCTTCAGCCAACACGACATTGCTACCTGATCGCACGTATATCTTGTATCCAACAATAGGTCCATCTCCGGTATCAGAGCTAGGGTCCCATTGTCTCCAACCGATGGTTGCGTGGGAGTATCCAATTTCGAGTAGTTCTGGTACACCATTTAAACTTGGTAAAACTGCAAAGTGTAAAAAATTAAGACAGAAAAAGAGGGCAAAAATATAGTACTAATTTATTGTAACTCATTAGTTCCTTCATCCCCCATCCGCCCACAAAATAAGAGAAAAAATTAAAGCAGGTAACGAAACCGTTATTTGTACCGAGAAAGTTTGTAACTAGTATTTCAGTATAACCTGCAATTTATTGCATGATATAAATATGGGACATAATCTTTTGAAATTAATATGTTCAATACTTGAAATATTAATAACCATACGTGCATCTTGGAAAAATGATCCGGCTCAGAAAACTGTTCACATTTTTGGATAAATCATGAAAGTAGATCAATATCAAAAACTGAACTTGAAATAAATACAAAGCTGATCAGGTACTTCGAAGGCTTGTTGTGTGTTTCATGTACTCTTTAAAATGCATAGATCATTTAAAAACTTGTAGAGTAAAACATTGAAAGTGTTGCAATGAACTGCTATGGGGAGTGCTTACCAAAGAAATCTCTTGGAGGTAGCCTTACGAAAGCAAACTCTGATGAATTCTCAGGGTCCCCGATGAAGCAGTAAATTGGTTCCTCTGGCCCCGTATACTCGTGGGTAAATGAATTATTGAGGGTTGGTCCTGATGTATCAGAGCTATTGCGAGTTATCCTAAGTTCCGTAGAGGGCCTTCCTACAGCTGCCTTCACATAATCAGAAGAAAGAGTTTGCCCTGGTGACGCTGTGAAGGAACAGGAGAACATCGCCACAGTGACTCCTGGATTTGTTTTTTCCAAGCTCGTCTCAAAACGATCTAATTTTGGTAAAATAACACAACAGCATAATGAAACATGGATGACAGTTCAACAGACAGGCGGAGAGGAAGAGAGAAATGGTACAAGGGAATGACACAATTTTAAACACTTAAAAAAATGAACTTAAAGGCAATATCCATACTTCACTATATAGCACACATTCATAAACTTCTTTCGGATTTTATAACATGTCATTGCCATGAATAAGCACAATCGATAGGTGATGATGAAAGGTAATAGTTACAAAATATATATTTTCCTGTGCTTTACTGCTCGAATGATATAATCAGCTCATAATTATTACTGAATGTATTTTTTATATTAATGAAAACTATGTATTTGGAAGAATCGAATTATGTTGAATTTCCCTAATACACCTGTATTTCAGACATTTGACAGGAGACACGTATTTCCTTCAATCCCAGTTACCTGTTTGGCATTGATCCCCCATCCATCTTGAATGACAGGTGGATGACAAACAATCACCAGTCAAGAAGTTACAATCCTCAGCACCACCAGAACAATAACATGTTTTTGAACAAGAGCTGAAACATCCTGAAACTAAACAAGATAAATAAATTACCTTAAGAGGAAACTCTATCTTCCATAAAACTAGAATTTAAATTGAAAGGAATGAAGGGATATCCCATAATATTGGTGAAATTTTGATTTAATGAGAATAAACAGATGGCAAATGTTCAAGTATAATATTACAAACCATTTTACAGTTGTTTCAAATCATAATAATAAACAAGATTAGCAATGGGTATTAAGAGCTTTTGGTTGCCTGGGAATGTTAATGACGTCATATCAATGAATTTCATTAATTGTCAGAAAATAGACAGGGAAATGGGTTTGCTAAATTGATATATAGTTAACATGGTAGGGACTTTCATGCGAGCATTCGTTTGTAAACCTTTTTTTGCATTTCAATTTTAAATATCACTGGGAATAGTCTTACATGTCATACAGTTGGCTGGAAACTCGACAGAGTCAGAGACATATCCCAAGTCGCACCGCCCTTCAACCTCGTCACAATATCCAGAATCTCTATGGCATGCTGTGCCATTCATGCAATTGCATAACTGTGTACAGTTAGTCCCGAAGTATCCGATTGGGCAAACAGAAGGAACTTAATTGAGGAAATATATATATATATTAATTAAAACAAAACAATGAAAAACACAAGTCATGGGCAGCGTTTTTAAGAGAAGGACCTTCATTTAATACGTCTATACTCATTTACAATGCATTACGTTAAAAACATACATAAAATGAAGGCAACATGCATTTTTAGTCCGTAAATCGCGGCATAGGAATATTCTACAAAAAACGGCTTTTTACATCATAGTGAAAAGATATTGCGTTGTGAGAAATAGCCAAAATGAAAGTCTGTGAATTATCTCGGGTATTTTTTACCAATGAAATTTATTTTGAATTGTTATAAACCTTCATATGTCATGTTCAAGTGAAGTAAATAACTGTACCTTGACATGCCGATCCAGACCATCCTTGCGAGCAACCTGCAGCACATTCTCCAGTGACGTCATCACAGTCTGCCCCAGCAGTACAATGACATTCTTGAAGACAATCAGCTCCAAACATACCATCTGCACATGCTTTAGGACGAGATAGACGTGATATTACGGGATTTGTGGATCTGTTGAGATATTGTTTAATTAATTTGCTCCCCAGAACATTTTAATTCGCATGCTACCTAAACCTAGTTTCGTTCAAGTAATACACAGGTGCCCGTTCTAAAATCCTGATAATTTTCATGCATATATATAAACCCTCTATTCATATTTACATCTTGGACACATCAGATTTGAACCGTGCAAATTGTTTAAATCACAAGGTTGAAATACCATTTTTATTTAAAGGTTTCTGGATTATTCCCATTGTTAATCTTGATAGCAGTGGTCTTAGCACTTACTTTGATCGCAGTAGATTCCTGTATATCCAGCTAAACAGTTGCATCCATAAGGATCAGGTAGACAGATCTGACTTCCAGCACATTTGTCCAGAGGCTGACCGGGTCCACATTCAAATTCACAGTCCCAGCCAAATTTATGAATCCCACACGCTGCATGAAAATGTATATTAGAGTGTTTAATTTAGATATAACTCACATGTTCTAAAAGGGTCCTTTCTCCGATTTATCGCTGTTTTCTTCATAAGGGTAGACTTTAAAAATTCTATCGGTCGACAATTTTATTTAACAATTTCATTACTAATAAACATCCAAATCAATCAAAACAAATGTATTATTAACGAAATGTTATGTGAAATGAGAAGAAAAGAGCATGTAATATTGAAACCTATTACAGTCATTCAAAACTGTGAAATCCCAAGCAACAATATTGTGATTTCTTCTTGTTTTGATTGAGAAAACAAACGGTTTAAGTCATTGTAATCATTGGCAAATAAGCATTGAGTGAAACTGATAATGATAATTAGATCAGTTTATATAGGGCCGCTACTAATGGAAACAAAACCAGTGAAAAACAATTCATCTTCTCACCAAGCCTAGGTTTGAATTAAAATAACTATTGTTTTATTGTTATTATTAGTTATTACTTAGATTTTTTGAGTATTGTTATTATTATTGTTATCAAAGTAGTTTTTATTATATTAATTATCATTATTATTATTATCATCATAATCTCGAGTCTAATTTTTTTTCTCGTTCTCCTTTTCCTCTTTTCTATTTCTTCTTCTTCTTCTTCTTTTCATTCTTCTTCCTCTTTTCCTTAATTTTTCTTTTTATTTTTATCGCTATTTTTGTTGATCTTATATTTTTTTGTATTACCGATATAAAACGATTAGTATCTATTAAATTATAAACATTAATTTTAAGGCAAATAATGTATTGGACATAGAAGGAAAAACGGTTCTAGTGGTAACATTTTCTTGGGGATTTCTTGATTTGACCTTGGAGGCAGTTCTTTCCAGCATGGCCAGGAGGACAGATGCATGTCCCTGAGAGTTCGTGGCATACACCTCCATTATAACAACTGTCACACAAACGATCGCATAATGGTGGATTCCATCGGCCATGAGGGCACTCTGTTAATACAATGAAACATAAACAACTTTATTATATATCCCACATGCGCGTTAATCCCTAGATATGGGTGGTATATAACCCTACTCTCTCCCACACACACACACACACACACTCTCTCTCTCTCCTCGAATGGATTTAGGTTACTGATATCCGAAAGCATGTAGCTTAATGAAATGAAGTGACACAAAAAGACGCGTTCGGAACCTAATATGCATTGTGTTGAAAATCATGCCTTAATTGCAAAAGAAGTAGATCCAAATACATGATTTTGGAAATCATAACTTAATAGCAAATAGGTAGAACCAAAACACACATTAGTTGAAAATCATAAGCTCATTGTAAAAAGTAAGAACCGCACCATTAGGACATGAAGCTCCTATAATTATGTAATAATCCTCGATAAGGATTAATACTGCAGAAACTGTCATTCAATTATGGAACTTTCAACTTTAGATCATCGACATTATTTATTCTTTACTGTCAAAATACATCCGATCGACTCGATTCGGTTTTTGTTTATTTGTTGGTTATTACATGGTATTGACCAACATATACTGATATGGTGAAGTTTATCAGAGCTGAAGGTAAAACTTTTATTTTGAATTTCCTTGTGAATTCAAATTTTTGCGACCAATATTTAATGATATATTTTCGATGTGTAAGGAAGAAGAAAAAAATCGAACCCTTTACGATGAGTCTTATGAAACTGAATTGATGTTGTTCCAACGTTCCATCCATATACGTCACATACACACCGCCTTCTGAGACAGATGCAGATTGAATTGTGTGTGATAGACTGTTGGAGCTCATTCCAATGAGTGAATTAGCCCAGTCTACATCAGTGAATTTCCGCCATCTTATCCCGTCTTCTCCTACCATCCCTGTCGTGCTCATCACACTGAGTGTGATATTATCTCCATTGTGTATTGTCTGTGTAAACCGACCATCACTGGGTTGCAACTTACCTATAAAAACAAACAAACAAACAAAATAAGAAAGGACAAATCAACAACACCTCACATTTGAATCTTATTTTTTCTGATCCAGTAAAATTTCGTCATCGCTCCTTTCATATTCGTTCTCTTTCTCTCCATGTCACTCCATTTATCCTTCGTCATTTTTACATTGTCATTGACTAACAATTCTTAAAAAAGTTACAGTAGGGAATAATTTTGTTTTAAAATCATTTATGGTATATTTATAGGAATGCATTGAATTTAAACGTATTCAGAACATTTCCTGTTTACAAATATTTACATTTAGTTGAATTTTTGTTGTCGTATATAATCGTAAATACATATGTGTAATCTAATATATGTACGGGTAGAAAGAAGAATGCCAAGAGGAACAGATGTCATTCTACTGGCTGTCACTGAAGAACATTCGAAAAATCCCAAGCCCTCCATAGTAGCTGGAAGAGTCTGCCTTAATACTACAGATGATACATCATTGCTGTCTCCTGGAGCTGTGTAACTATCAAAAGTTATAGACTCGGTCAGACGGACGAGTCTTCTGGTGGACAATGTGAGAATCTCTTCATTCTCTGAGCCGAGTAGACAGAGAAATGAAGCATTCACCAGACCTCCTCCGTAGGGGGATGGAGTAGCTGCCATTAGACGTACAGGAAAGATTGGTCGCGGACCTATGAGAAAATTATTATATTGTTCAAGTAATTAGGTAAGGCTAAATATACATAACGGTGATAAGGAAATGACTCCAACCTTACATTTCGTATCTCATGATAACATCTGGTTCTTGTTGTTACATACAAAGCAATTTTCTAGCAAAGTTACCTCCACTTCTAAAACTAATGGTATAAAAATGTGTGGGAAACTCAATCTAAAAGATACATGATACTTTATGAAGCCACGTTTCCCTCGTGTTATCACCTGGAGATAAAGCCAACATATCTGGGAATGTTTAATAGGCAGATTATATATTTTATATGATAAAATATGCCTTAAAGCAACAATGGATTTCAATGGTTAATATTCTGTTTATAAAAGGGGAAACCAATTAATATGGATTTAAAACAGTGGTTAAAAAATATTAGAATGTCATCAATCGATATATTGTTTCGGTTGTTGCATTTAAAATTCAATGTCATATGGTGGAACGGGTATCATTTGAGCATGGACAATATTAAAGGAATGCCCCTGAATATAATGCTTTACTCACTAGGAGGTTTTTCACATGCGAACCTGAGGTACGATGTACAAGGTAGTTTTTTCCATCCATTATTAACTTGCTGATGAACACATCTTTCATTCTCAAATAGGGTTTCATCACCATTCGACCAAGCAGGAAATCTCGAAAGGTAAAATATGTTCCAAATAGTAACGCATTATCACAGTATTTATAAAATAGATATTTTACTTTAAAGGTACTATGTCCCATTTGCAGGCCAAAAAAATAAAGGTTAAATTTAAACGGCATTTGAAAGATAATACTTATTTAGAACTTTCCCCCAAAAGGGGGGGGGGCTTGAAAATGTTTTTAAGTGGGAAAATAAAGACTATTAGTTGTCGAATCGACTTAAGTGCTACCAAGCCAGTAAGTAATATTCTGATTTTCAGATCACGTACCGAATGGTCGTACGTTTTGGGCTGCGCAAAGATTCAATCAGTTTAATTTTGGCCATTGCAAGAAGTGGGTTATTGATTCAATTCAATTCAATTCAATTTATTCACTCATTAAAACCACATAAAATACAAAATACAAAAGTATAAAATAACAAACATCTCGACAATAAATACAAGTGAAGCTTGGTTTAAAAATGAGTTGGGACAAATGAAAGATTAAAAATCTTGTAAATTTCATCCCTACATTGAAAACAAGAACACTATAAATTGCTTTACCCTCTAAACGTTGAGGACAAAAAGAAAATACATTACATTACAACCCCAATATCAGGTGTTTGGTACCAAAAACAGCTTAGACGGTACAACGGCGATGATGGAATGAAAAGATAAATAGAGAGAAGGGATGAGAGAAGGGCAAGGAAGTGCAAGACGGAGAGAGAGAGAGAGAGAGAGAGAGTGAACAAGACAGAACATGGAAGAAATAGATGGGCAAGAGAATTTGATGAATGAACTTAAGGAATGAAGATAATACATGTACTACATAGATTATTACACTCTTGGATCAGTCAAAAGGAATTTCTTGTACATGTTTTTAAATGAGTTCCACAGCCTAGGTCCTGAGTAAAATACAGAGTTTTGTGATGTGGATGTTCTAACATAGGGCATATGGAAGTTATGATAATTCCGTGTGGAATAAGGATGAATATCTATATAAAATATAAAGTATTTTGTTAATACATCAGGCAAATGCTTATGTACCCATTACAGCTCATTTTATGTATGTTTTTACCAAAGAAGAAAAAAAAAGCCGGTCAGTCACTCAATAGTGTCTGACAGTGAAGTCTAGCACGAAAACAGGTTTCCTTGCATAATTTGAATATTAGGACACTGCTAACGTTTAAATTTCACAGATAGGACATACCTGACATATTCATAATTCCTGCAAAGTTCTACAGAATTTGATGTTGGCTGCAAAAGGGACATAGTATCTTTAAAGGGCATAATCATGAAAGGTTGAAAGCGTTATGTCAGTGGTTTGATTCGAGCTTCAATTAAAATGTATATTAATTTAAATGTAAATATAAATAATGATGCACATCATGATCTTGCATCATTTAAGGCTTCATGAGGTCCGCATAAAAAAGACATGGAAAGTTAGACGAATTCATTGTTTTCAACTTTTTCGGGGTGCCAATAATCCATTGGAAAACTCATCCTAAGCTTGATGAATATCAACTTGTATATCAGATAATCATGTTATTAAAGTTACATACTAGTTTCTACCTATTGCATTCTGTCTGCAACATGATATGATCACAGTTTGTCATGAGTAGGGCATGTGAGAGATTGTTGTTGTGTGTATGAATAATACAGTTTAACACATACTCATTATTGTCGAGTAGAGTGCCATCAATCCATTGGAACGTGTCCTCTTGATTGATATCATCGAGTCCAAACCAATACGAGTTACCTCCAGCAAGCTTCATGAGATGCATCTGGTGAATGCGTTGAGAGAATAAATCAGAAAGATAAAATAACAGATGATTTTTTCTAATGTGCCATGATCATGATAGTGGGATAAGTTTATCGATATGTCTATAGTCTATGACATCATTGAAAGTTGAAGTAGTTGAAATAAGATATAATTGTGTTTCCTTATAATTAGCTCATCACGACGATATCATGCTTCTCCATAACCTTTTACACCATTTCCCGATTATTTTCACATAACCTAAAAGATTTTCTATTCCTCTTACATTACAGTTATTGTTTCTATTTTATTTTTTTTGCAAACACAGTTGCTAAATTAAAGCCCGTTAAAAAATTTTATCACGTTTCATTTATACGTTCCATACTTGGAATTAAACTTGTTAATATCACGATGCGTCCTTACATTGACTTCTTCTGTTTTAGGCTGGGCAAGATCACCTCCTTGAGCCTGGCAGTACTTTCTTGCAAATGAGTATGACGTCATCGAGGATTGAGATATATAGTACCGGGTTCCATCAAGGCGACTCCACTCATATTCAGGAACAACTTCGATTATAAGAAGATCATTGCCATTATTAGAAGTTCATCGTGTTATGAGATAGGAAGAAGAGAGAATTTCAAACCATTAAGTGTCATTGCATTCATCACAGTCATACTGATACAAACACGTGACGAGATATGAGATGATCATGGGATCACTCTCCTGCATGTTACTTTCATCAAACATATACTCGTCTCCACCCAGGTGTTTTTGGTACCCTATAGTATGCAAACGTCTCTTGTGTTGAGTTTACAACTGTGCGCGTCTGTACAAAAATGACACCTGGCTAGAGTACTCCTCAAAGAGTGTAGAATGTACACACATTGTGTGTGTGTGTGTGTGTGGACAAACCTTGATCCGATGACGGAGATAATAATAAAACGCTAAGAGATGCTATGTATGCAGCGCTAAATAAAAAACATCATTATTAGTAGAATTGCTAACATGCATACGCAGATGTGTTTAGACATGACAACTTTTAAAATATTCTTAGCAAAAACTTAATATTAATAACAAAACAATCACCGGATCGTGTCTCACCCACCTGTGACAAACTTATATAAATATTTCCAAAGAGCACCCCTGACCCAAGCTTGGTTGCACTTTATTTGTGACAAGAGATTCTAGCAGATAAACTTTAACATATGACCTCAAATGCCCTTTGACCTTAGCATGTGACCCCCGACAGCACCATACCGTGAAGGTCCCCGAGGTGCAAATGTGGCCCAACTTTGGTCACAATACGATTGACGGTTGCAAAATCACTTGTCACAAGAGAATCTTCCAGTGAGTGGATCGTCAGTTTCCATGTGCAGAAGGCCATAATTCGCTGACACCAGACTTGGTGGAAATAACATTAATGGGAGTAAAAGTCTGCACACAGCAAACCCGTAGGCCAGTCAAGAATTACCCCCTAATCTCTCGGAGAGTCTAGCTTCGGATCCCGCTTCGGATTGGGTGAGGGAAAAGCAAAGCATTACATAAGGTCGAATGGTCATAAAACTGAAGGCTAACCCTGGTGATTGACAACACCTGTTACTGGGTAAACACCCGAACGGTGTTGAATTCCCCATGAGAGCTGACTTCTATATGACCTCAAATGACTTTTGACCAACATGTAACCCTTGAGAGCACCATCTAGTGTGAAGGTCCCCTGAGTGCAGCTGTGACCGAAATTTGGTCACAATGGGATTGATGGTTGCGAAGTTACTTGTCACAAGAAAATTTTGCAGGTACACTTTGTGACGGACGCTGGACGGACGACGGACGGACGCCATTTAGTCCCTTAGTCTCACCTCCACCTTCGGTAGACGAGTATACAAATAATACACAGCAGTGAGGGCATTAGTAAGAATTACCCACACAAGGTACCTTTGGAACAGTCTAACACACCCGAGGCGGTAGCCGAGGGTGTTTGGACTGTTTCGAAGGTACCGAGTGTGGGTAATTTTACTAATTCCCGAACAAAATGATGTGTATTATTTTTTTATATAAGATGATGTTTTATTTGTTTTATAAAATGATGTTTTATAACATGATTTTACTAATGACCGGTCATTAGTAAAATTACGTGTTAGGCAAAATAAATGCCTGGTCAAGTGTACGCTCTCAACCAATCATTTGATTAGGATCCGCTTCATCATTTTATAAACAATAATAACAATGATGATATACCGTTTTTGCATAGCGCATATCACATTATCATACAATTTATATATGCACTTTAAAACGATATTAGATATTATAAGATGATGACGTGGATCCTAAGAAAATGATTGGTTGAAAGCGTACACGTGACCAGGCATTTATTTTGCCTAACGCGTAATTTGGATAATGACCGGTCATTATCCAATTCTAATGACCGGTCATTAGTAAAATCATGTTATAAAACATCATTTTATAAAAGAAATAAAACATCATCTTATAAAACAAATAATACACATCATTTTGTTCGGGCATTAGTAAAATTACCCACACTCGGTACCTTCAGAACAGTCCAAACACCCTCGGCTACCGCCTCGGGTGTGTTAGACTGTTCCAAAGGTACCTTGTGTGGGTAATTCTTACTAATGCCCTCACTGCTGTGTATTATTTGTATATTATTAGCCCCGTTTTTAATCGAAGCTCTTAGCGCTCAGTGCAGTCAAGGAAGCAATCCTATCACGTACCCAGTTTCTACACCAGGGTCGAGTGTGGCAAACGTAATTAATGTCTTGACAAAGGACATTAGTGATGCAGCCCGGATTCGACCCCGCTTTTTGTTGCATGTAGGATAAGATGCATACGCGTTTCTGAAGGCTGTGAAATGCGGGATTTTGTAAAGACAAGTCGCTTTGTATCCTTGCATAATTTTTTTTCTTCATGATCTCGTAATTTAACATGTTAATATAAAATACAATCGATAGAATTTTAGCGCTTTCTAGGAGTTACAACTTTAAAAATTATCTCTTTTAGTTTAGGGTTCTAGCATATATTTTTCATCAGGATCATTACAAGACTTTGCAACGAAGGAAACCCCGTGCTACTAGATCCACAGTCCGGTGACTTATCGGCATGGGCTAAACCCGCTTATCAGGGGCGGTAACATTAAAATAATGAAAAGTTTTTGCAACTCAACAACGGTGGATTAACGGCCGTCTACGAAATGACTAGTTTAATTTAACAGACTTTTAAGCAATTAGATAGAGAGAAAGGGGGAAAATGAAATTTTGGCGATGAAACAGAAACGATCATACGTGTTAGGTCTAGTGACTTACCCTGGTAGCGTTCACATATGAAGGGTCGGTCGACATTACACGGAATATCAACCCATCCCACGTTTGAATCAGAAGATAGAGCGGCACAATCTTCATTACCATCGTTGTTGGGTTCAGGATCCCTCCATGCTGAATACCTGTGTGTATTGAATGAAGGAGAATGCAAAACCAAAAACATTCAGGAGTAAACAGACGGTTATACGAAAGAATGGTTCTATAAAATATGGTGTGTGTCTTCTTCTTCTTTTTTTTTTTGGGGGGGGGTGTTTTTTGTATAGGTATTATTTTTTTTTATAAGCAGATATGAAATCCGAATTCTGATGATTGGATTATAATGACCTATGTCATATAAGTGCACTGTCTTATATATTGGCTTTAAACTTTTTAGTTTCTCAACTGGATTTTTGAGCCGAAACATCCATAAGAATATACTTTCTCAATAAAAAAGTAAGCTTCCCCACATCACTTTTCAATCTAAATCGAGGAAGAACTCACAAAATTAATTTATTCGAAAAGCGTATAGTATGCACTTCTGTTTTAACCATATTCTTTTGATTGAATATTTGAAAGTTGTAATTTTATGCGGATTTTTTTAATTTTTAATATGCACTTGCACGAAAGATGAAAATATTTATTAAAAAGTATACACACATCTTCCCTTGCGTTTACGACATGCAAAATGCATTTCTTGTTTTTTTACTACCGACTGCAATAATTTCGTTATCAAAACATAAGTAAGCGATCAAAGTGAGATCAGGAAAACTATTACGCATACTTTGCTTTTAAGGCCAACAAATTACATCAGTTAATATTTTTTCGAGTTAAAATGAAAAATTTCAGCGAATTTTGTTCTTAATTTTTTGGTGGCTCTATCATCTCAACCTACCTAAAATGAAATGAACATTTTACAATTCATTCAATTAAGGAACAATATATGTAATTTAGAGCTTGGCAGTTAATTCAAAGTAGAAACGATTAAGTATGCATTATAAAGTTATTGAACCTACTGTAAAGGTGTTTCGTCGATCCATTCAAATGTGCCTTCTACAGCTTGGTCAGTCAAACCGAAAAATACAAGGCTATTTAATCCCGAAATCCTGTCACGAAGAAAGGTCTGGTAAGAGAAAAACAGAAACGTCATCTTATCAACATCAGTTGCTTATTTATGTTTTCATATTTGCATGGTTATAAAGTAATTTGTGTCGATTTCATAATTAAAACGAAATTTAGAAGAAGAAAAAATACAATTAACATAGGTCAATCGCCTGCTGTGAACCCAAAAAGCGGTAACTAAAGAATTCAAACTCTTCTGTTACTCAGTAGAATATATTTGAAGTAAACATCATTTGTTTAATTGAAGCTGCTAAAAAATACTATGACAGGGCTGTTCACGCGTTATGGTCGTGTCAATAAAAGCAATAATAAGAAGTAATATTTGAAATATATAAATTAAACTATTCACAATTATGAATAAAAGAACGGATCAAGTTTCTTTATATCATGGTATAAACGTGAATGAAATAGCGGCGTCATCAGAGAATAATCTGTTTTGAAATATATTGGAAAGCTTCAAACCTAAGGATTTGGGATGACGGTGTTCACATGACTGTTATATTAGGGACTTTTAGATTTTACACGACGAGAACGTGGACTGCCACGGTGACATCCTTTTAAGGTAATGTGACGTCTATTTAAGGCACTGCCGGGCACGGGCCAGTGCCTTGAAAGAATGGTACACGTTGCAGTGCACTACGTCGACGTGCAAATCTAAAAGTCCCTATTATATCCGCTATCAACTACAAATCACCCTTTTGGGGATTATTCAAATGGGCATTCACGAGAAACCGGTTGGCCTATTACGTCACATACGTCATTCAATCGTGATATTACTTTAAACAAATATTTTTTTCCAATATACCATAGCGACAGACCGGCTCAATAGCTATTTAAATTTCTCAGCTGTGAAATAAATTACTTATATAACAACAACAAGTACATAGGTTTCATGATAACAACATTTTGGATATCAATAGCTGAAAGAAAATAAGTATACTTGAACATACGTTGATATCGTGTGATTTGATGAGTGCTAAATCAGCTCCATGATACTGACAGTAGGTCCGTGCATCTGAGAAAGACCGAGCTAGCCATGAAGGAGAGGTGAAATAAGCTAGACCTCCAAATGATGTTTCACTACTGCTATCAAATACTGTAATAAAACATAATTTCTAGTGGAGTGTTTATCGTGATGAGTAAGATTGTGATATTAACGAAATTGCGTCGGCTTTTCTTTGATTCTACAGAGCCCATTGTGTGCCTAGCAGATAAACTGTTACGGTTTTTAATGTTCAACTAAAATGGACATTTATTTTTTTTGGTCTCCAAATATGAATAAAAAACAGAGGAATATTGCATTAGTAGTCATTTCTTAAAGGAAAATTATTCATCCGCTATCTGAACTGTTTTTTTTCGTCGGTGTAAGAATGCTCAAGATTTAAAAACAAGATTTTTTTTTCTCCCTTTAACAAACAAATGCAGGGTTTTCTTTTGTAGTAAAACAAAATTACAAAGTTCCAATGTTGGTGTTCCAAAATGGTGAATGCATTTCTTTTAGCGCGATATCAGAAATATCTGAAAAGCCATTTAGAATTCAGCTTATACGAAACATGCTGCAGCGATAATTGCTCTGCGATCGGCTTCTTTCACTTAACGAATTCCAAACTTCAGCCCTTTACCATAATGCTAACCCCGACCCTAACCCTAACCTAAAACTCAATTGCCGTATGATCCCACGACAATACGTTTGTTGAAATACAGCTCGGAGCAACTATCGGCAGAACACAATTAATATTGGATCATCGGAATTCATACCTCTTGTACGCTCACAAATGTACGGGAAAGGTTGAGGTGAAGTCTGGTCATACCATGATGGGCCATCACGTAGACCAAGGCAACCCCAGGAGTCAGCATTGTTTGGTTCAACGCCTTTGTACCAATCATCATACCTTGGATGAGAAGGCTTTATAAATTAAGTTCTTATTATGATTATTATTATTATTGTCACCATTGTGATTAGTAATGAGAATGATTATAATAATGATGATGATAACAAAAGTAAAAAATGAAAACAATAATAATAATAATAATAATAATAATAAAATTCATCATCATCATCATATAATTATTATTAATAATAAGAATAATGATAAGAATAATAATGATAATAATAATGATAATAATAAAAATAAAAATAAAATCTATGATAATAATAGCAAAGAGAATAGTAGTAGTAGTAGTAGTAGTAGTAGTAGTGGTAGAGGTAGTAGTAGTAGCACAAGGAGTCAGCATTATTTGGTTCCGTGGAAGTAAACCATTCATTATACCTTGGAGAAAAAAAACGTGATTTATTAAGTTATTATTATTATTATGATGATTGATATTATTGTCATCATTGTGCTTATTAATGAGAATAATTATGATAATGATGATAATAACAATAGTAATAATAATGATAATAATGATAATAATAACAATAAAGATAATAATCATCACCATCATCAACATCATATTAATAAATATGATAATAATAATAATAATAATCATAATAATAATAATAATGATGGTGATAATAATAATAATGATAACAATGATAACAATGATAATAGTAGTAGTAGTAGTAGTAGTAGTAGTAGTATTAGTAGTAGTAGTAGTATTGTTATTATCATCATCATCACAACTATTATTATTATCATAATTTTTATTATTATTATCATTACTATTTTATTATTATAATTATGTTGTTATATATAATTGTCAGTTTTATTATAATTATCATTATTATTATTATTATTATTACAGTCAAACCTGTCTATAGCGACCGCCCAAGGGAAACACAAAAAGTGGTCTTTGTAGACAGGTGGTCTCTGTAGACAGGTTCCTTTAGTACATGTTTCAATGAGAAACCATTTTGAAGGGAAACAAAAAATGTGGCCTTTGTACACAGGTGGTCTTTGTAGACAGGTGGTCACTAAAGCAGGTTTTACTGTATTATTATCATTATCATTTACATAAGATCTTTCAGTAATTTATTTCATTTTTCGTGTATTATAAAGAATCATCATGGAGGTTCGGATATCCATCATGAACTGAATTTGAATTGAAATCTGTATTCTTATTAACCTCAGTCAACCCCCCCCCCCCTTCCTCCCCCTGAGATGCTACAGAAATACTGTAAGTATGTAGCATGCAACGAAATAGAGCAGAAATATGGTCGTAACTTCATGGTCTCGTATTGTTGAGCCAAGCTTTCTATATTTCATCTTCTTGATATTCATCTGAAACATAGATGTTACAAAGTATGCTGATAAAGTATATACTATTTTGATGGACACTGGGTATATTTGAATAAAAAGTGTTTTGAGGAGAATTACATATTAAATCTAGACATGCATTTGGGTTCATCAACATGTTGTCTTTTATCTGGACGGATGTTGACAGAGTAAACAAATTATTAGGAACATACTCGAGTGTGGTACCATCCAGCCAGGTGAAATCTCCCTCGTCAATCCTCCATAGCCCGAACCAGTAACAAAAATATTGATTATTTGGATCAAATCGAGGTAGAAAGTCTTTGAGAAATGTCTGTATTAAAAGCAAAATAACGAAGAAATATTTGAATTTTCATTGAATAAGTAAGTCATCATAAGCCCTCGTAAAGTTAATCGATCTTAAATATGAAGATGAAGGGGGTGAGAATAGTAACGATGTGTGCATGATTCAAGTTATATGTTAAAACACATGATTTTTAGAATACCATTTAAAATTGAATTGAATTGTGATTTCACGACTCACATCCGTTGAAAGGGCGATTCATCATTTAAAGTAAGTTGGTTTTAATGAAATAAAACTAACATGACGTAACAAACGAAAATTTGCATTTGCATGGGTATCTGATAACTCATTTTTACAAATCAAGATTTCTTTAACACTGTTAGATAAACAACGTCAATAAGATTCAATTCAATTCAATTCAATTCAATTTTATTCCATTCTTCATAAAAAAACATATACACAATACATACAGAGTAGGAACAAATTTCAATTTAAAATACATAAATACATGTAAAAGGGTAACATAACAGATAATAAGAATACAATAAAATTAACAGAAAATAGGTTCAGAAAGAAAATTTATGTTGAATGAGGGGTCAACCAAAAGAGCATTTAGCCTTGTTGAACGTTGACCCCTAAAGAAAGTACATAATTGACAGCACATTAAGAAAAAAAAAGAAAACAGGTGGAAACAGTAGATGGGAAAAGGAAGGCATTATAAAGAAGAAAACAAAATATACAAATATATACGTTGTAAATCAAATAATATTTAAGTTGATGAGTACAAATTTAATTTTAAAAAATCGAAGGCACGTTTAAAACTATTTAAGGAGGGTTGATTCTTAAGATGGATTGGAATAGAGAGCCATAGATGGGGACCTTTGTAAAAAATAGTATTCTTTGAAATGTTAGTTCTAACTTTTGGCAGATGGTATTCTACAGCATTACGTGTACTATAATTATGTATGTTACAATTTAAAACAAATTTTGATGTAATTGGAGATGGTAATAAGCCTCTAGAACACATGAACATAAATATTGCAATATTCAATTTATTAATGTCATAAACGTTTAGGAGATTTAACTGGGAGAAGATTGGCAAGGTATGAGCATTATGAGGTGAATTAAAAATTATTCTTATGGCTTTTTTCTGCAAAACAAATGATTTAGTAATAAAGTAATCATAACTGTTTGACCAGGCAAGGTTACAATAATTGACATGGGAGAAAATCAATGCATAATATAACATAACTAAAATATGTCTTGGAAAATGTCTCAAACGGTAAATAATACCAACAGATTTGGCAACACGATTGCATACGACACCAACATGTTCATGCCATGTTAGAGATTCATTGATTTGAACACCTAAAAATTTAACACAAGAAGTACGATTAATTTGATGACCATTAAAAGTGATTGCAAAATTATCTTCAAAACGTCGTTTAGTGAATACAATATATTGAGTTTTAGCAACATTCAAAACTAATTTGTTGATTATTAACCAATCACTTAATTTATTTAATTCAGAATTGAACGAATCAACTAGTGTACAGAGATTATTATGAGACATTAGATAACTCCTAATCTTTCTATGTACATAGTTTTTTTTAATTATATGATTGACCAGACTTTACAAGATTTTTTTTTCTAAGAGGGGCTATTCTTCCGTAAACTCGTTCGTTTTATAACTACATGTAATAATATGTGCATTGTAGTTTAAATAAAAGACCCACGGTAAACAAAGCTTGACCGACATAAGAACCCCCATCCGACTAACATAGCCCACAGCCCAGTTTCGGACTTGTAGGCTTTCTGACAACTTGCCTAGGGTTCACTAGACGAATTGCCTAACATTTGATAACTTTCTTCGTTATACTTCTATGTTTTGTCGGTCTCTTGCATGGACCTTCTGGAATTTTCGAATATTTTTTAATGATTCCTTGAGTAGTTCTTCTTTCTTTTATTTCTGGTTTATTCATTAAAAAAGCATTCTTACGTATTTCTTGATGTCGGTCTCGAAGACATTGTTAAATTTCGGTCTTGTAGAACTTGTTGGTTCTTAATAGGCCATAATGTGGACAGAGTAATCATTTATTAGACTACATACCTAATTAAAATGTTAAAAAACATCAGGTATAGACTTACATTAATTTCGGCTGTTTTGATCATAGCCAAGTCACCGCCATAACCCCGACACGTTTCCCTTGCATTGTCCAACGTTGCTGTCGGTTCTTCCATGAAAAGATACAGAGATTCACCGAACTCATGCCATGGACAACCTACATCTGTTGCAGAGTATTAAATGAACCTTTAATTTGATGCGTTTATAGTGATTCTAAATCCTAGCTTTCGGTTAGTCTACTTTGCAAATTCTTTGAATATATTCTTCCAGAGAGTTTGTTTATTTCATGTCCCAGATGAAGAAGAAGCAAAAGGAATGCCGCTTATATCCAAAACTCGTAATTCTATACTGCTCTGATGCAGTCATAGATGTACGAGGAGGGGGGTAGAGTTCCATGATTTTCGAGCAACCATCACTCGGGCACCAAGGTGTCCGAATATACTATTTTTATATTTAAGCTGCCTAGTGTATTTTGACCATGATATATCCTTTTATCGATTGGCTGGCTTGCAAATTAAAGAAAAACACGATTCTTTCTGGCAGAGACGCCAGTATTTCGATAGCTGGGTTGGGCGCAATGCCGGATTGCTTTCCCAGGGACCTAAATTTCCTAGATACGCCACTGCACAGCAATGTCAGTAGACAGTTCCAGTAAGTGTGTTTACGTGTCTTTTCTGTGTTTTTTTGGGGGAGGGGGCTTGCCATAACCTCGCGGGATGACTACTTCCATGACTTTTAAGCCCCGAGTCTAGCTTTTTTGACATGCAATTCATAACATTCGGAAAATGGGTTACCGCGCACCATCCAAAAACTTATCTCTATACTAATTACTTATAAGTTTGGGTGGAACATTCAGATTCAGAAGTCTATCAATCAGTAAATGTGGTACAATTGTATTGAAAGCACTTGAAAAATCAATAAACACCACTCTGACATAGGACTTTGGGGTTTTAAGATGTTTGTACAGGCTATGAAGATATGTAAGTACTGCATCTTAAACACTTCTGTTATTTTGATATGCAAATTGAGATTGATCAAAAACATTCACTTGACATCTCAGAAATTTTAGCAAGATTCTTTCTAGGCACTTCATGACATTAGACGTAAGAGCAATTAATCGATAATGATTTAACTCGTTAGGTTTCTTAATTTTGAGGAATTGGAATAATAACTGAAGACTTCCAAAGCTGTGGAATGACACCATTATCAATTATCAAACGGAAAATACAAGTAAAAATGTAGGCAAGTTGTTCCATCTGGGCCGGTTGCTTTGTTAACAGAACAGTCTGCCAATAATGATCTAGAATAATGTAGCACAATGTTACTTTACACGCTCCTTCAGAACTAGACTAAACATGGTGGATACGTAAAATGACTTGAAATACCTACCGATAGGTATTTGGCAGATATGTCGTCGTTTATCTGTGCACGCTACTCGATTCCATCGTCCATTTAGTTGGTTAGTGGGACTACCTCGAGACCTAATCACACCACAGGAAGGATTGGTGAGGGTGTATAAATCAGAATCCCAGTTGGTATACCTTGAAAGTGATGAATGTATATATATTAAATGCGATTAACAATAACACTTAGATTTAAGCGCATCATAAATTCCACAAAAAATACTAAAGATATATAAGAGACATAGATGTACTACATCATCTGGTAAATCAATAAGTGCTTATGACTACGTTTTTAAATGCATTGCAATGGTAGATTAAGCATTTTACTCGAAGTTTTATTCGTTGACAAAAATTGATCCGAGTTCAGTGTGTTTCTTTTTCATACAGAAAACAATGTGAGGCAAAAACGTGATGTAGTGGCGTGACATGCCGCGTAAGAGGCTAGAAATTAACTTTTCTGAGACCTCTTCATATTTTCCTTATTTCTTATGAAATAACGATCAATATCAAATTCCTGCTATCAAGAATGGAAACTTGATGGCTTTCAGCATTCTACATCAATTTGGCTTTCAACAATAATTGTCTCATTATTTGTCATTAGCCATTTGAACTTGTCGTTTGATTTATCAGGAAAACATTGAAGAAATTGCATGACTCAGAATAATCCATGAAGATTTGATCAAAATGTGATATATGAGCAATAATTCAATGTTTTATGTGCTGTTATGATTGAAATTAGATTTTATTTCAAAATGATTTGAATAACGATTTAAGGCGCGATGGCTCCGTGGTAGAGCAGTGGTCTCGTAACCGGGAGATCCGGGTTCGAAACCAAGTCGATGTGCTAGTGCCCTTTTGTAAGACATTAATTCTCATTACCAAGTTCCTCGGAGAGGACTTAAAGCCGTCGGTCCCCTGTTTGCTTACTTACAAGAAAATACACATGCTTTCTTAGTAGTAAGGTATAACCAACCAACTCATCACAAAAGCTTTCGGGTTTCACAATAAATTCCTCACCTATAGTAATTGCAAAGTCGGTCATTATCCTTTTTTCTTGGTTGAAATTCGTCATGGGGCAAATTACTTCCCCTGCCCCTCCTCTTTATATTGTTAGTGGCCTTTTCCCCGCTCGTATGCCTATATCATTAAAACCACTGACATAATGAAAACAATCTTTATGGGAAAAACGAATTGAAAAACAGGAGTGGCGTTATGTCACAATGACAGTTGATACATACCCAGGGGTCGTTCCATCAATCCATCTGTATGTACCATCATCATCATCATCATCATCATCCATGTCTTCTAAGCCGATGTAATAGTTACCATTATCACCCGTTAATCCCATGGCAATGAAATCCTATTCGTATTATGTAGAGAAGAGGAATACATTTTAAAATTGATATCAACGTGGCGAAATGCAATTTTTTTTCTCATTTCGGGGGAGGGGCACAGTGAACACCCCTCCCCCGATTCAAAGGATCAATATCTTTATCGCATGCATTGCGTTCCTGGCTCAGCTCCTCAAAATGTTCGGGTCATTACGGCACTGGTTACAATAGGAATGTTTTTTTAATCATTTAAATTGGAGTTTAATATGTCAAATGATTCCAAACACTACTCTACAGCATATAAAGGTTCATGTTTTTAAGTTCACCGGTGGAAAATCGTGAGACAGTGGACTCAAGCACCAGGATTATTTTTTGTTTTCATCTGAGAATTGTCCATGGTGTACCTGTTGGGTGGTTGAAGTAATGCCTACCGGTTAATAGGGGTTTTCTTGAAACGTTTAACTTCATAGAACACCTGCCAATTAGAATAAGATTTTTGCTTTCAGTCTTGGCAATATACCACTGCCCTTTTTGTTCTGAAGAAACAATAAAGTCCCCAAAATCCTAATACCTCATAGGACTAAGTAGGCATCGGTTGGAAAATGTTTCATTTGGAAACTGTGTAGGGTTTCAGTAATACGTTTTGCTCCATGACAATTCTGATAAATATCTAATGTAATAGACGGTAAAAGTGCGAACGTACATTTTGTTCAGCTGATGTAATGATTGGCATGTCACCCCCTAAGCTTTGACAGTGTGCACGCGTTTCAGAGAATGTCCTGTGGACACCATCACCATCAGAACCATGGTAGAAGACATACTGATAGCCACCAAACACATCCAACCCTGATGTAGAACACTCCTGACATTCAACTGTAAGATAATAAGATATAAAGGATCAAAACGGTAATCTTCACGATAGGGATTCACTATACCCCCACCCCTCCCACCCTCCATCGCCGCCTTCGAATTGCCCATTAAAAAAGGGGAAATAGAGGAAAACAACTGAAAGGGAGATATACAAGGGAAATGACATTACTCTCTTTCACCCTCCCTAATACTAGTCCCTTTAATTAATTTCATTCAACTGGTAGACCTGTGCTCCTTCCTCTCCTACAAATTTCCCAAGGGGGAGGGGGCTAATCAACGGCAGGAGCATTTCTTTAGATCATTTGGTAGTTGACTGTTTATCCTGTGTAACGTGTTTTCTCAAATGCTTCGTCCAATCTCCCAACCCCTCCCCAACTTGCACTTTCCTAGATTTAGATCAATGTTCATATTGCATCCAAGCAACCACTCTGATCCGTATATTATTACTTAATTACTTTCACTTGGTATTACTTATTTACCCATCATACAGTTGGAGCGCTTTATAGAATGCATGGGAGCACTGCGGTATATTGGCAAATGATCTTGACTCTCATACGAGAGGTCGCGGGTTCGATCCTAGCTCAGTGCTTACATCCTTAGACAAGGTGTCTTGCCCACACTTCTCCATCTCCATGCCCTCATGTGTATTTAATGAGTACCTGGCCATGCCGAGGTATTAATCATTGCGGAACCCGCAGGGAGAGCAGTATTAATACTGATGTGGCTACCCTTGTTGTGTAAATAGGACCAACTGATCGTATTTATTTTATCTATTTTATTTATTGGTCTATAAAAACTGACTAGCAGCACAGGCTGAAGGGATCAGTTTACAACTAGAATAATACAATATCATTATAAACATAGAATGTACAAAAGAAATATAGTAGAAACATCCAGATAGTGTAAAACAAACCTGTTGTAGATGAAAGAATCCATATCAGAGTAAGAGGCAGAAGCATCCTAAGCCATCCAAGTTTTGAATCCCCAGACATTGTCAATATCACAGGAACACAGAGAGGAGTGAGATGCAGTACCCAATAGTGAAGTCCAATATTTATCAATTCCCTTCTATGTACACATGGAAACAAGTATTGCGCTTGGAGTTATATCCATTATAGGGCTATATATCATGGTACGACGGAGCAGCTTGGAATGGCCTGCTATCTGATTCCAGTACTCAAATATTGTGAGTGATTATTGAAAATGAAGTAGATTATGCCATGTATCAAAATAGAGACAATGTAGTTCCTCCTTGTGGGTTTAACAGGTACGTAAATGTAGGAGAGCTACTGAGGTATGATGAGGTGTACCGCGCGAAGTGAAATAAATCATAGTTTTGAAGATACGTTTGTGGTAGAACGGTGAGTAGGTTTCTCTTTGTGAATCAGTCAGGTAATACATGGACAAAAGGACACCAAAACAGGCTATTGTGATCATCAGAAAATTCCTCAATGAGGGTCATATTTCCACACGATGACGCGGTGAAGCCGAGTAGGACTTATTTGTACAAAGTTATTTCCGCTTTACAGGCTCATCGTTTTCTAAAAGGGTGCTCATGAAGTCATTTCCAACGCCACAGCTGAAATAGCAATTACATCAACATGTAATAGCGACGATTGATACTTTACTTCACTTTACGTCACTTTATGTCACACTTGTGATTAGCACACTGCCAAGACTCCAATTTTGATACTTGTTAATACTTTTCAATACTTATTATATCATCTGAATGGAATTTGTATTGCATTTTATCGCAGTTTCTCCTATGTTACAGTTAATTGAGTTCATGTATAATTATGTATACATTTTATTTGTCTATGACAATTATTCTCTCTGTAACAAAACAGAAGGCCTTAATTTCTTCATTTTTTCTCATAAAGCTTCAATCTATTTTGAATTACTTTATTTTCAGTACACTCACCTGACTTGCTAGCAATATACTGTTTTTGTTTATTTTTGTTGTTAATGCTTTTGATGTTTTGATGTATTTATTTTGATATATTTTTCCCATTTTCTATGTTTTTCCTTATAATATAAATATACGTTTTTGAATGTTTTTTTTTAAATATAATTGTATGTATGATGTAAACTCGCTTTTTTAGTCTTTAGACTTTTTGACGAGATTGAATAAAAACCTAATTTGAATTGAATGGAACATGTATCCATGTCTATGAAATGAGTATCAATGTGCAGATTCAATCATATACTGCGTAACTATGAATCATTTCGATTTCATCAAAGATCTATTGCAAAGTTTAATTCAATATCTATGGAAATGCTTTCTGTATCCTTTAGTACGATCCAAGCATTATGCACGTGATAGAAATTCTGCCTTTTTTCAAACGGCGTCAAATTTGTATAATTCAAGAAGAGCGCTCTTAACTCTTCGGTTGGTATCTTTCTATTTCATTTAAACCCGACCCTGGGTCTAAGATTACGTTTAACTAAATGAAAACGTAAACCTCAGACTAACTTCCTTTGTTAAACCAGATTTTGGACAAAAGATCAAACTCAGTGTTGGGTTTTAATGCTAGTAGAATAAGGGACGAAGCTTATAACCTTTGTGTCATTTCATATTCAAATGAATATCCATGGATGTGAGAATAGATGGAAAAGCAAATCATTCATCTATGGTCTATTGATAGTAACAAAAACATAAAGAGAGTATTTATTATCCTGAATCCCATTGATACTTTATTATTATTATTATTATTAATTATTTGGCGTCACCTGTGCCTGGGAGGCAAAAAGCGAACTGAATCACTGTAACCCTCGGGTCTCTCCTCCCGGTATAACTGATTGGGGGTTTGCAGGTGGACCACTACACCGGGGTTTCCCCCTACTCTTATACGAATAGTGCAGTGGGTTCTTAACGTGCAAAGGTGGTGTCTCTCCTCTACACGGGGCCTCCATTTAACGTCCTTTTCGAGGGTGTTCCACCGTGTTTTCCACTTAACATAGCCTGCGTCTATGAAACAAGGGAAGGGGCACGTTAGCACACAACGCAGGCTTCAGTCATCCGCCTGTGTTGGATTTGAACACGATCTTTGGTTCGACAGGCAGACGCTTTACCAACTGAGCCAACTCGCCTCCTTGAGTGGAAATTATTGCAAGTAATGTTTACTACGATATGGACCCTGTCTTATAAAGAGTATTGATTTATCCAAACCATTCGGTTCGGCGAAAGATCCCTCAGCTACCTCCCCCTCAATATTCGTAACGCCCCGACGGTCGATTCATTCAAATCACTTCTGAAGACATTTATGTTCATCCAATAGTCTGTTAATTATATGCTAGTTTATGTCAAATAATGTTATTTCCTTACTACAATACGACCATAATCATTCAACTATTATAATTGTGTTCATAGTTTATATTATATCTGATTTTTGTTATCATTGTATACGAAATGTATTTTATGTTAATTCATGCATATTTAAATCTTTAGATTAATATATTGTATAATTGATTGTTGTAAAGCGCATAGATAATTCATTATTATGCGCTATATACAAATTACTTTTTATTATTATTATTCACCAGTCCTCCAATCAATCGCTTAAAATTTGCGATTAATATCAACTCTTTATAAAACGGGGCATTTATGATACTTGTTGAGGACCAAGCAGTGAATACAAATATAATGAAGCTTAGTTTTTCGACTTGGTATTATATAAATTAATCTATGAATAACTGTATCAAACCTGGTACTATAGGACTGTATGCCGCTCTCTGTCCACAAAAAAAATCGTGTTGGTTGTTACGGATATAATAAGTAGCTACATCGATTCTATGGACGGAAACGGTTTCTATTTCCTGCATTGGACCTGGACCTTGTAGTAATCTATTTACCATTTAAGGAACTACTAGAATTATTTCTTTTCCCCCGTGTACATCTCATCATTAGGCATGTACTTTCATTTTACTGGTAGGCCTATGGATACTTAACTGGGGTGCTAAGTTAATAATGATAAAACATTTAAAGGGCTATGTTCATGAATTTTCTAGCCTTAATTCACAAAGCTGTTGTCGTCTTCTGGGTGTGACATTATAAGTGCGTGCGCGTATGGCGCGCCGTTTGACCAATAATTCAGATAACACTGTTTATCGAGCGATAAACACTAAGTGATTTCAAGTTTGGTGTTGAACGCTAGTGTTGGTGTTGTGAGAACACTAACACCAGCTGCAACACCGAACTTGAAATCAGGCTGGTGTTGTGGTTGACCTCAGAAAATATGACGCATTTCCGGTAGTCTGTGTTGAGGGCTGGTGTTGAATGTCGTCTGCTGAACCGAGTATCGCGGTTGGTGTTGACAATTTACGTGTAGTTTTCCCATTCACCAACACCAGCCCGTGGGGATTGGGAGATTCATGATTTCAAGTTCGGTGTTGGTGTTGGTGTTGGTGTTGCAATATACCGCAGGTAACTATGCGGGCATCTGTCACGAATCTCGCCATCAAGCCAAGGTAAAATCCATTTTCAAAACAACTGTAAATCATGGGAGCTAAATATGAGAAATAAGAGAAATTATATTTTCTCTATTCATTTTTTAATATAACTTTGCATTTCATATTCGATATAATGTAATTTATTTGAATTTCTGAATGGATTATCCTTATATCGCAAGACTTTTCGCCTGTAGAGTAGGACGTCACTCGGTGTTGAGGCTAGTGTTGAGCTATCGATAACGTGATCGGTATCGTCCTTCTAAACTGACCGTCGGTGTTGGAGCTCGGTTCAGCAGCCTTTCCACGCTCTCAACACCAACACCAACACCGAACACCGTATTTGAACTCACTCACTGTCTATCGAGAGAAAATGTGTTTATCTGAATTGTTGGTCAAACGGCGCGCCATATTCGAGCGCGCTGTGTGCAGGTGTAGGGGGTGATCCCAATCTCAATATCAGGTAAGGGGATGTACGTCTTTAAAACTATTAAGAGGAGGGGGTCTCTTTAAGATTTCCATGTTGGAGATTATCATAGCAAATGCTACATAAAGTGATGACACCACGAATAAATTTGTTCTCAACTGCATTGCAAGAAAATTCTCATTTCACGCTTGTGTGGGTATAATAATTGTCAAGGTTTGATATAAAGTTGTTCTACTCTTCATGTTTACTATTCAACAACAGAAAGATTCATCCTATCTAAACATAACTACTAGACAGTTTGTTTTTACTAATATCACTCAGGGTGCCAATTGTACAAAGAAAAATCAAGTACAATTTTTTTTATCTTTTTAACGGGGCACGGTCCCTCTGCATCCATCGTCTCGTGAAAAGATAATAATGCAACTATTCAGCTGAGGTTGTGTGCATGGTATGACGGTATTGTTAGTAATCGGCGACGCGCTCGCTTGTCTGGATAACTGCCAACCGATCAATACACAATTGAATTGCTCTGAATTGCTCTGGGTTTCGTAGGGAAAATCCCTATTTAATCAAACACAGTATTATCTGGGACTGAAGTCAAATTGAAATTCCTAGGGGATAAAGGCCCATGTTGCTCTTTTGAAAATCAAAATTATTTTGAAAAAAAATACAAGGCCATATGATTATTTTATCTTTCCTATACATTCTGGATGTGAATGTAGCAAGGAAATGTAATATGATTATCATGATATGACACATAAAACACTGAAAGTTGCGGGATGCATGTGTGTCAAGCAGATAGCAATATTTTGTTGGGTTATTAAACTTCGGCGATGATAGACACATTGGCTGAATTTGGGGGCAACCTTAGTTGTACCGTAAGCCCTAAGCCGCTCGACCCCATGAATAGCAATTTCCCTGCATATCACTGGATCCATGGTACTTCTATTCGTGTCCCTTTAACTGTTTACATCATGCGGCCACTGCTCCCTGACGTAGGCTTACACACACATTTTCGCTAAAGGAAATCACGCCTTTGGGAGGAATCTGAACTCTTAAAGTTTGTTTAATCTTTCCAGGGGAGCGAACTTTTTTTAAATTGGAAATTACAGAAGTTTCTACAGCTCCACCCCCCGCCTTGTACGCATTTTGCTCATTAGAGGAGATGTCCATCCTGATATTTATAATAGTTATAATAGAAGTAGAACAAAAAGGAGATAATAGGTCAGTGAAAGTTTGAGCAAAAACCGATCCAAAATAAGAAAGTTATATACAGCCATTGATTTTGGAAGGTGCGACTAATAAAATACAAAGAAACAACTTTGTGATGTGTTTAGCAAGGTCCCCTCCCATTTGTCAAGTACTAATATATATATTCACTTAAAGAAATCTTTAATCATACATTGAACCTAAATATAATGATTTTATACAACCCCTGTATGAAACAAATCTATTCCATTATCAATTACTAAGAAAATGAAAGTTTATGAAATTTTCTGTACAGAGCAAATTGGAGAGGAGCTCGCACAGTATTGTCAATTAGTGTATCACTGATGATAACTTCAACAATTTAAAATTGTAATCGGATATTGGTCAACCTTCCACTACTTTGTTTCTCTCGTTTTTCTGCTTTTATTAAAACCAACTTACTATCAGGGTTGACTTTCCCTTTAAACTTATACGTTTTTAGTACTTTTGTGTGTCAGACATTGAAGAATGTAATCTGTTGTTAGTGTTGTTGCTGTTGAATTCAGTGTTATATGGCAGTCAGTCAAATTTGACTATTATCACCAACTATTCTTTTTTGTTGCACTGTGTACCAGTTTAAAGTCAAAACAAGACTGACCGATGAATGCACCTCACTGAGATACATGCACTGCATACACGAATAGTGATTGTTTCGATTTCTTTCACAGAAATCAAGTTGACCCGATTATTTGGGAATCGCGTGATTGATTTTAAATACATTTTATTTCTATGAACTTTGCGAGTTCATACATAGCTCAATGTAACCTTTGTATCGATAGATCCTTTTACTTCTAATAGCCACCCCCTCTCTCTCTCTCTCTCTCTCTCACTTTGTTTTTCTCTTTCTCTCTTTCTGTCTCTCTCTCTCTCTCTCTCTATTTCTCTCTCTTTCTCTGTCACCTTCTCTATCTCTGTCTGTTGTCTCTCTTACTGTTACTGTATGATGAGAAAGGGAGGTTAATAGTTTATCGTCCAGGTAACAATGCTGGGCCCCGTCTTATAAAGAGGTGCGATTGATCCAAATCAATCCAACACTTCTTCTTCTTCTTTCTTCTTCTTCTTTCTTCTTCTTCTTCTTCTTCTTCAATACTTAAGAATGGCTAGATCAGTTTTTCTTGCAACTTTTCAATTATTTTATTTTATCATTAAACATTAAAACATTCAGGTTTCCATTCATAATGATAAATAGTATCTGACCATGGATACATTTCTATCAATTAGATTAAGAAGAAAACCTGTCTACAACAAACAACAACGATTTAAAAACTGTTTATGTACCACTCTTATATTCAGACACACTTATTCAATATTTCATGCTTCAAATATCTGATGACAAACATATTTCTATGGGATACAAAACCAAGGCCACGAGTACAAGAATAAAACAAAATAGCATACACAGCGGTTATGATATGTATGATTCACTTCATGAGGAAAAAGTCTATAACACTAGCTATAACACTGAAATACAACTGTACCAAAAAGTAATATACTTTGTTGAAACATTAAAATGCACAGTAAATGTATGTTCAGATATGATGCCGAAAAAACGTGGGGCTTCAAAATGATTCAACTGTTCCCAGTGTAAGATTAATCTATACTAGTGATAAAACGGTTGTCATGGAACTAATCAAGATTGGAAATGGGTATGTTTGCGAAGCCAATGGGTTGCCCAAAGCAGTCTTCCATTAATTGGTGCCTATTGTGTGTACAAAACCACATGTGTGGCAAATGAGCGAGCGTGTAGGAAGTTGAATAAAGCAACCGAGGAGTAAATATGAAATGTATATACATGTAGATTGGATCAGCAGAGGTATGCATGTATTTCTCAGATGAGATCAAAGAGTAGGTTTCTCTCACATGTACGAGCAAAGGATGGGTCCAGTTTCGAGGGAGCAATGCGTGTCAAGGGAAAGTTGGGGAAAACGCACGGGGCTTACTGTGAGTTAGGGGAAGGGGGTATCATCACTTTCATGTTATATGTCCCCCTCCCTTTCTTTTTGTTTTCCACTTTTTTTTAGATTCAGATGGTTTGAAGGGAAAGCCCCTATGGTGCCTCGTGTAAAGACGTGTAGCAACCATATATGTATTGATATGATGTGCTCTCATCTTTGTTTGTATGATCTTTATACTCACAAAGGTAGGAAGGAATATATTGAATATATGTACTTCAAAAGGCACAGAACATTGGAATAGAAACATTGTCAACTGTGAGTTAAAATTTTCCATCATTACATACATGTAGAAGCATGATTTATTTTAGTAATGTTTTCCACATGTTTTCTAGTACTTTCTTTGCCAGACGATTACTTTGCATTGGTGGTCATACCATCCGTTGTTACTTTGCATTGGTGGTCATACCATCCTTGCTTATACCAAGATTACTTTGCATTGGTGGTCATACCATCCGTTGCTTATACCAAGAAATAGGAAGGAACTTGGATTCTCTGAAGGTCGAACTCGATCAAATCATCATCACATTAAGTATTAAATCTATTATTACATGTATGGTACTTCCTGTCGATAGCAAAGTACAAATGACCTATATTTTGTTTAATAATAAGGGATTGATTCATCTGTTTCAAAGCCCCCGGTGTACTACGACAATTTTTGTTCTTAATCTGGAAGTTGACTGTAAATAATGGCAGAATAAAAACAATATTGATATCATACTAATTCCCTTTATTAAACAGGCATGAAAATGCATTTCCGTGATTATCTCTGATGAAAATTTAAATAAAAAGATTGACCTTATTTCATGTGGAATGCCTAATTGTGCAAGTGCAAGGTACATGAACGTGTACATTATGTATCATACATTACCAGGGCCGGTATTCAATTCAATTAAGAAAAAGTATTTTACTCAGTTTTCGGCTTAGATAAAATACATAGCCAACTTTGGTATTCAGTTGATGCTTCTGGCTAAGTATTTTACCCGTAATGTAGCTCCATTATTTTGGAAGTATTGCTTGGCAGGCTTGGTAAGTGTATGAATAATTTAGTTGTTAACTGGATCTAATTTTCTAGGAACAATAGCCGGTGTTATGATATAAGATTCTGGCAGATGATATATTCTCTTGAGTACTTTTAGATGTCAAATTCTCAAGAAACATAATTCGGGACAAATAATTTGTTCACATACTTAAACAATAATACACCTTGGTAAGGGTATGAAATATTTATTTGTTGACTATATTGTTAACCATTACAAAAAGATATATACATGTACATAATATACATATCAGACTGATGTTGTCGGTACTGTTTTGTACTGCAGCACATATATACAGTGTATATTTGAGGACTTCATTTTAACACACATAGGTTAAACGAGTATCTACGGCATAAGAACATAAGACTTATAATTCAGCATCAGTTGTCTTTTCCTTTCAAGTCACTAGAGTAATAAAGATGTATTGAACTTGCTTTCTGAAGTAACTTATGTACAGGCCACAATATATGATCAACCAATCATATAAAATATGTCTTATTTTGTAGATTTATAAATTCTCGGCAAGGCTTACTATTTAATATAAAGCCAAGTCTATCAACATTATTGCGATGGAATAAAATACTATTTTATTTTGGTCATTATCATTATTTATTTTCATTCACAATGTAATTTTATGATTATGGTTGTGAAATATGTGCGAAATATATGAACGGATATACATTTATTCTAGAAATATGACAATTGTGTAATTTATATTTCAAGCAGCTCCTTCACATCCCCGATACATAATGACAAATACTGCAAATAATAAATGTGTATCTTATGATTTATTTTGTTTAAACAAGATTTCATTTGTTTAATTTATTTAATTGCACAACTATCATCGGTATGTTTGCTTCTCTCCCTGAGCGTTTTACTCTGTTTATTTGTATGAATTTTTTGAATTTTGTTTATATCATGTTAACCCCAATTTTTAACCTTGATTTTTGTTTATATGTGCTTTTGAATTTTAAGCGTATAAAGAACTGAAATGAAAATGAAAACGAAACGATTCTTTTTTTTGTCTGAGATTATTTTAAATGCTATATTGTTATTATGCACTTGATGATACAGAGGGGGAAATAGAGAATGTGACAATCATTAGTTTACGAGCTATACATTTATTTCTAATAATTACAAGCATGATTAGTGTACATTCAAGACTACTTGTTTCAAGTGGAAATCAACCTTTCATAGAAATGTATCTAACATCATTTATACTTTGCAAAAATATTTTTAGTTCACTTACATGCATTTTAAAAAGGCTAGTGACTTTGTGTATATTCTTTAATCATTTTCAAATACATCAACCATTGTCATTCATCATTTAGAAAGAACTATCAGCATTTATTGTGGTTTGTTAATGTAAATAGTAATGGAATTTGCTCTTATGTACAATAAATCAGTCAGTCGTGTGAATTTGCCACACAAACTTGAACCTATTAAAAGGACATTTCAATAATAAGTGTAATTCAAATATAGAACAGACGTTAATAAACATTGTAGTAATCATCATTTTTTTCAACAAATACCATTATTTACTTCAAATTCACATTCATTAAGTCAACGAAAGAACCTAGCTCATATTGCAGATTTACATGAGTCTTAAACAACACCACGATGGTGGTAATCAAACCTTTTTTTTGTGAAGTACTGATCAATATTTTTCGTAAATTAATCTAAATATTTCAACACTGGTCAGAGAATGGGACAGTACAAAAAAGCCATAAATACCA
>CP137674.1:32987215-33061075 GCA_037976565.1 Mesocentrotus franciscanus | reverse complement strand
GGTCAGAGAATGGGACAGTACAAAAATCCATAAATACCAGATAGACAAGATAAACGAAGGCGAAACAGTGATCTAAGGATAGATCATTTGACAGTTGAATATTGGTTACAAAATATTTCTTACAACTCGCTTTTCACCAATGATTATTATGTATAGAGCAATCATTTATAAACCTGAATTTTCATACTCCAGACGCGAATAACAGACTTTAAGACATATTTCGAAAATAATGCACCTGTACATATGTATATTAATGTCTTGCCATTGGACGTTAGTGCCGGGCTGGGATTCGAACCCTCAACCCTTGGATTGAGAATCAAGTGAATGACCTCCTATACCACAACACCTTCCAAAAGTTTTTTTCGTAATTTCACTATATTTTATTAGGTTAAAGAGAATACTCCACAACCAAAATATATACAAATACAGTTTCATCTAGAATTACAGGACAATCATTCAACCAACAATGCTATATGAATTTAAGATTCAAATCCAAAGTTCTCGTATACAGAGCACCATTCAACTAACGCAATGCTATATGAATTTATGATTCAAATCCAAAGTTCTCGTATACAGAGCACCATTCAACCAACGCAATGCTATATGAATTTAAGATTCAAAATCAAAGTTCTCGTATACAGAGTACGGTTGTTGAGGCTTTGGCTTCGGTCTGTCCTGGCTCCTCTCAGTCTCTACATTGCCATACACGAGTGCGGCGGCGCCTGCCCTGCGGATCAGTGACCTCATACAGGTTCTCTTCCGGTTCAAGTGTGTAGTTGATCTCTACATTGCCATACGTGTGGTCCTCTATCGGGTATGGAAGCTGCTCATATTTTTCAATGTGCAGGTATTCACGGATGGCCTTGTAGATGAAAGCATATTCCTCCTATAAAATTGAATGGGAAGGTTCTATTTGTTAACTACTTGATATTCATTGACATACAGGGGATGGAGAAATGAAGATTTATTTAGGATTAAACAAAAAAGAATAGAATAAAGATGATACTGTAAAGGAGGAAAATATACGAATATATTTTCACAATTAATTAAGTTCTTATATTCAGAGGCTGTATTCCTCTCATGTAAACAAAACAATAGGCAACACCGCAACAGTCATAGATTTGACTCCGATCAACTTATTCAAATACCTATTTCGATTTCTACCACTGCATATACCATAGCACAACAAAAACGAATATGTACATGTCGAAATTACAGATGGTACGAAAGATTTCATCTCTTTTTCTACTAGTATTTCATCATAATTCATGTTGTTTATTTATTATACGGGGAGGTATTTGACCGGTGTGATAAAGAAACAAATCATTTTTTAAACCTCAGTTTGGACGAACTGCATCCTGTCAGCTCGCAGTATCTTGACTGTCTGGAAAATATCGACGGAATTTCCCTCAGCTATCTGAGCGATGCACTCCATAGCAGTACAAAACACACCTGTTCGCCCAGCACCTCCTTAATATCCACACAAAATGTAAGCAAGTTTAAAGTACAGTAATCAAGGTTTAATAAACATTAGACTATTGGTGAACTTTTCTTCAGATTTGAATCAAATAAATTTAATTTTTATCAATATAGTTTTCGTATCTGAATAGGCCTGTTTTCTAATGCATTTCAATTTCTGCGTGTTTCTCCCAGAACCCTTGGTTACTTACTATTTAATTAACCTGCTTTACATAATAGCATCTCTATATATGAACCCACTTTGCATACATTAACTGCTGCTATGTCTGGCAAGCCCTGTCAAGCCTTTGTGCTGCCATTGGAAACCTTTATTCAAGAGGTATGCATACAATGTATAAACAGGCTTAACGTTGTAGTTGAGTTTTATGATGTTTAAATAATTGCCTTGGTTGCTAAAGATATACTTCAATTATTTTTTATTTGTGGCCGATCTTGTCCATGGTCTTTGCACCAAATTGCGATTGTGTAGTATTAACAATACTTGCAAAGATCTTAGACTTACAAACAATGGACAAGAATGGAGAATTCTTTTTTTTTTTAGTGGAGCTTTTGACAGCATGGATGAGCTTGAGCAACGACCTAGCCCCTGATTGTTGATCTGATCCATGTTTAGGCCATCCGTGGAACTGGTACTGAGTGACAGTGTGACTGGCCTGAAATAAAACGAAACCAAATAATCCTTGAAATTAGATGTATAAGGCGTATTCGAATTGGTCACAGGATTGCATCTTATTTTGTGTTCTACCAGAAATGGATAATAACGTTAATTTGGCTTTGTGCTCACAAACTTTATTTTCTATGTTTCAAAGGTTGAGTTCTGGTAAAGTAAAACAATTATTATGTGTAACTTTTTATGTAACTTTGAAAGATTAAAGATGGCAGAAATGACCCCTGAAAATGATTGCTTTTCAAATGCCTATCATATTTGAAAAAAACTGAAAAGTTTGGACCCAACTCTCATGCCACATGTGTAGTCCCTTTACTAAGTCCTGTGTGCAGTGCGTATGATTTTCAGCAGCACTGAGTCCAATTTGATATTGATCATTCCAAGACCTCACATCATTATGTACTACATATTCAAAGTCAGTTGCTCAGTTTCGTTCAGTTTCGTTCACAATGTCAAACGTAATTCTTCCATGACTAACTCAACTTTATCTCTAAGCATAAGTGCGATATAAACAATGATCAGATCTCTAGGTGATTAACATTCGTTCCGATTGAAATTCATAATGTGGTTTGCTAAAAATATCAGGTTACTTGATCCTATTTAAAAAATCATTTCAAATGAGGGATCACATTAACATTCCCAGCCCTTCTTGAACAATTACTGTTATCGTAAAACATATAAAATAAGACATACCCTGGAGTTTCTGGTAATTTTCAGTTGCCGAATGGTCATGTCTCCATCAGATGATGTTGATAAGGTTGCAACTAAATATGATCCGAAATTAGCCGAGTCATCGTCAGGCCAGTATTGTGCACAGCTCTAGAAGGAGCAGAGGTAAGATTATTGATAAAATGTTAGTAATGTTGGTCCTTCCTTCTTCGTCTGCTCCATTCCTCACTTATTATATTTATATCTCTCGATCTTACCGATTTTCCTTTCTTTCATAGTGCACTGGGTCTTTTGAATCACTATTCCCAATACTTTTAGCCATGTTGGTTTTTAAATGAGCCTTATTGACATTGTGATGTGATGGTTATTTTACCTGACTGCTAAGAAAGCATAAATGCTTGTAAGTAAGCAGCCAGACGGCCGACGGCTTTAGGTCTCTCCGAGGACCTGGTAGTGAGGATTAATGCCTTACAAGGGCACTAGCGCATCGACTTGGTTCGAAACCGGGTCACCGGATTGAGACCACTGCTCTACCAACTGAGCTATCGCGCCTCCTGAAAAAGAGCTAATCTGCTTGTGGCAGATTAGCCTTGTGCGACCTTCTTTTTATTCTAGAACTAATTCCACTACTACTACCATTACTACTACTACTACTACTACTACTACTACTATACTACTACTACTACTACTACTACTACTACCACTACTAAAAGTACTACTACTACCACTCCTACTACTTCTACTACTGCTACTACTACTTTATCATAACTGACAAGTACCCCCCCCCCCTTACACCACCATTGGAAAATCAATCTTTAAACATCTTAATAGATTATCTTATGGATTATATTTATCAAAATATAAGCAATACAAAAAAGATCTTTAAATCTCCCAAACTCAAACTACGACAAACTATTAACCGTCCAAACTTCAGAATTGACATTTACTCGTACTACTACCTTGTCTCTTTTGGCCCTTGTCATTAAGCATGACGATAGTGGATGGTTTAAAGTCGAGGACCATAGACCAGAAATCAGACACAGTGTTTGGCATAGGCATCTGGGTTGTCATGAATGTACAGTGGACTCCCTGAAAGATGAAGAAAGAATAATGACAATATCCGATAACAACATGAGAACCTTGCCACTTATACTTCCATTGTCGTGAATTACTATAAGAGCTGCTAATGTCAGTATCTTCAAAGCACAGGCACCCTAGGCGGAGAGGGGGCTCACTTACTGCACTGCAGGCCACCCTACATCCTCTACATGACTAACAGTCTTTTAGTTACTTCCAACATAGTTCATAATATACAAAGATGTCATCTGTCTTTTTATTTCTTATATGTGCTATATTCGAATGGCGTACATTAAGGCGTAAACATGGATAAACAATTCAACTACAGTGGTGTCACTATTAAAAGATACAGAAACTGGAAAAGATTCGTCACAATAATTATGACATCCAGCATAATTGTGTTAATCATCACTGATAAAGCACAATATATAATTCCGGCAATTGCCTACGCCCAGACGTCAACTGTCTTTTATGTCGAATACAGAGACAAATGAAGATATGCGTAAACGGTATTTATATTTTTTAATTAATCATACAAAGTTTTCTGACACTTAATTTCATGTGTAAATTTAATCTCTTGACTCAGAAATAACATCTCACCTTCATGTAACTAGCATTGATGTAATCATGATCTGAGGAGTCTAGTATCACACGATTTCTCTGCACTAGAATGGTATGGAAACAGGAGAAAACAGCGTTACGCTACAATTAAACATATATTCTTTGATGGAGATATTGGGTTTTAGTTATGTATGTATTTTAGTTTTGCTTTTCTTTTAGTATCTTTATATACATGACATGCATACGGACGGATCCCGGTCGGACTAGGGTCACCCGCCCCAATCCATGACACATGCTCCGCCGACGATTGCTCCGCCGAAAAATGCTCCGCAAAAAGCGACAATTGCTCCGCGACATTTGCTCCGACGTCAAATGCTCCGCCGACAGTTGCTCCGCCGACAATTGCTCCGCCGACAATTGCTCCAACGATATTTGCTCCGCCGACATTCGCTCCGCCGACAATTGCTCCGCCGACATTTGCTCCGCCGACAATTGCTCCGCCGATATTTGCTCCGCCGACAATTGCTCCGCCGACATTTGCTCCACCGACAATATTTCTTTCATGGGTTATTTTTTTGTTTTTGTTTGATTTGTTTTGTTGTTGTTATTCAGGGCCGTAGCCAGAATTTTGTTGCAACACGTCGGGGAAAATGAGAAATAAAATGAAGTATGAAATATATAGGCCTACATGCTCGTGAAATAATCATTGATTAAGAAAAGGGGTGGTAGGCAGGCAGATGGTTTTCAGTTATTATATGAAAAGGATGAAAATTCGCTTGCTCGCTACGCTAGCTTATGTTCGTAGTACATTTCGCACATCCGTGATTAAAAAGCGATGCTAGGCACGCGATGCTTTTCAATATGAAATGGCAAGCCAAAGCATTTCGACAATTCGCTAATATAGCTCGATCGCCAACAAGGAATATTATATACCAAAATTCTGAAATAATACTTGACCATTTGATTCAAATGGGGCGTAATGTAGAAAGATTATATTCAAGATTATAACCTATGATTTTTACCTTCCTTGTTCGCAAAATTAAAAAATAAAAATAAACAAAAACGTCCCCTTAAATGTGTTTGTGCCCTCCCTTTCACAGGGCAAGAAGACACATTTACTTTATGGAAAAAAATATGCCTATAATTATTATAAAAAAGAAGTGTTATAAAAATCGCTCACTCGCGATTATAATTTTAAACATATTCATTTGACAAAGAAGGGCGGAAGGCAGGTACAGTAGATGCTATTCAATATAAAAATAAGCTTAAAACCGCCCGCTAGATCGCTAAAAATGAAATTGACATTGCCTTTACTATGAATGTGTCCGACCCGTCTCGCAGCAAGAAAACTCTGTTTGATACTCATTATTGTTGAAAATAATTCTTTGGTTTAAAACGCTCGCTCGCCAGTTTATGGTATAAACATGCTCATTTAATTAAAGAGGGAAATTAAGCAGGAAGATGCTATTTGATATAAATGATAAGTCTACATTTTATATCTCTCTCTCTCTCTCTCGCTATATACCATCGCTCACCAAAATGGAATAAATAAGATTACCTTGAATAATATTGTGCCCCAAAAAACAATCACTATTTGTTGAAAGAAGGTCGGCTCAAGGTTGAGAAAAGTTTTATCTATTACTTAAAGATTCTGCACCTGCTCCCCGAAAAAAGGATTGCATCTTTCGCAAAGGTTTATCATTTTTGTCCACCAGTGTCTCCTGATCGGGAATTAAAACGTACCCCCCCCCCCTTCTCAAAATTCTGGCTACGGCCCTGAATAACAACAACAAACAAATCAAACAAAAACAAAAAATAACCCTTGAAAGAAATATTGTCGGCAGAGCAAATGTCGGCGGAGCAATTGTCGGCGGAGCAATTGTCGGCGGAGCAAGTGTCGGCGAAGAAAATGTCGTCGGAGTAATTGTCGGCGGAGCAATTGTCGGCGGAGCAATTGTCGGCGGAGCATTTGTCGGCGGAGCAAGTGTCGGCGAAGAAAATGTCGTCGAAGTAATTGTCGGCGGAGCAATTGTCGGCGGAGCAATTGTCGGCGGAGCATTTGACGTCGGATCAATTGTCGCGGAGCAAATGTCGCGGAGCAATTGTCGCTTTTTGCGGAGCATTTGTCACCGGAGTAATCGTCGCCGGAGCATGTGTCGGGTTACCCACCCGCCCACCCCCTCCCCTCCCCTCTCCATCCCGCATTAGGATAAAATCTTATGTGATATCACCTCTCCACCTTCGAGTTACATTTAACGTAATCAAAGCTTTGAGTATCCGCAAACCCTACACCATTCCCACCTTAACTGCATCGTCTCCTGGCAATCCTGAGATCCCCTTATGTCGTCGTTTCATGTGCTCTCGACATTGTCATACATTTCACCTCGGCGTTCTATATATTTTAGTCAAGAATCTACGATTTACATTCGTGCACCAACAAAAATGTTGTTTCAACATTGGTGGGTGTGAGTGTGTGCATGTGCGGTAGTGATTGGAAAAGGGAACCGTTCTGTTGGTCAAGTTACAGGAGCTGAATGGGATCGACATTTAGGTGTGGGGTAAGGACGGGGCAGAGGATTTTCAATGAGGGGAGGAAGAGTCTCTGACGGAGGAGATGAAAGAGGTGGCCGGTTGTGTTCACCAAATTCTAGTGACATCCCAGCAAATTCAACGCATATTAAAGAGACTCATTTCATAACGACGGTGATTTGTTGAAATTTTTTTAGAAAATGATTTATTTTAATCCTAACATTACTTACATGGTAGGTTGTTTCCGTATCTATTCTTTGGTTGATTATCTGGAGTGCGTCCTGATCTTGTTTGAGAAGCCGGAGGATCCGGACAGAGGCTCTTCAAAGTCTGATTAAAATCAGAGAGTATGATGTTTCATTTACATAACGAATTACTTTAATAATAATCAACTTTAGTTCTGGTATATTTTTCACGCATGTAGAAATGTAGATTCAGCTATAATATTGGCTACGTTCATACTGCGCATTTTAGTCACGCCAGGCAATTTTCAAGGCGTTAACAAAGTCTTATTATTATCTTGCTGCCTTAAAGATAAAGTTGAGTTCTGGTCATGCGATTGCATTGTGAAAGAAACGTTGTGAAATCGATCAGAAAAGGTTGATCATCTAGCATATAAGTATTGGTGTGTACTGCAAGGTTCTGGAATCATCAAAATGATAAGAAATATGGCCCAGTGTTGGTAAAGTTACAAGCACTGTACACAGAAAGATGTATATGGGACTACACGAACATGTGGCATAAAAATCCGTCCCGATTTTTATGATGTTACATGTCATATTTAGAATATTAAGGCATTTGAAGAGCCATGCTTTTAGGGAACATTTTCTCTGATGCTCTTCCACACTTGCATAATACAATGATAACGATCAAAAATTATTTTCACCTCTTCCGAGAACTAAACCTTCTCTTTAAGGTTCTGAAAGCACTCAAGGAATTACAGTTACTTCTAGTAGGTACTCATTCACTCAACCTAAGTTTAGATAGTGCTGCGAGTTGGATTCGAAAAACACCATTCATTTGATTCACAGTTCAGTGATTTACGGATCACGGCATCCCTATAAACATGTTTTATCGTTTGAGCGCAAGAGCTGGTTTGTGAATGGCATCTTTTCTCTTTAAAGTTGTTTTCACTGGACCCAGGCCATTCCGAAAAAGGGGTTTCGTTGAAAGTAAGATATAATGCCCACCCCCCCCCCTCTCTCTCTCTCTCTCTCTCTATCTCTTTCTTTCTCTTTCCTTTTCAGGAAAGTGTACAATGATATTGTCTGGAACCATATCATGGCTTATGATAAAGGTCACAATGTTTTCATTCTAAAATTGAGGAAGAAGAAGGCTATACATGTAGTGAGAGGTGGAGAAAGAACTATATAGGGCTCTGGCGTGCGAACTTATCCTTGACAGACCACCTGGGAGAGATCGTCAGTAGACATTCATTAATGATCAACCTTTTGATGATTAGTATGTGTTACCTCGAACTCCTTGGTCATCTTGGACCGTCCATGTCCATCACCTGAAGTGTGTAAGTCTTGTAGATGATCAGTGAAATGAATGACAGGGATCAGGGTATTCCTCCAGAGAAGATCCTCAAGAACAGCCCCATAGATAAAGGCATACTGCTCCTGTATTCATGTAAGAAACGAATGCTTCATTTTTTAAATTAATTCCATCTCATCTATTAAAAAATCTATGATTTACGACATGCGAGAATACGTGTACATCAGAATCAAAGAGTAGAATAAGCAATATATTATGCTCATTCTTTGTTAAAGATCTTGATGTTAATTCCATTCCCTTCGATACTTTGTTGATTTACATTTTAAAACAAAAACAAGAAAGTATTGAATATGTTCATTGGTATAGAGGGATTTTCAATCATTCAAGATTTAAATAGTACCTACAAATTATGTTTTATACGTCATGAAATAAAACATGACAACAAAAAATATTTACATGACTGCATATGCCTACTGATATTGTTTTTAATTCCACATATGTCACGTAGAATAATTGTAATGCTAGTCCCCGCAAAAATATGCACACATTAGATTGAAATCTATCGAAATATCAGTGTCTAAACTGAAAAATGGTGTGTCAACGGCAGCAGCAGTTGGTGATTTTAGAGGTAACAGACCTGTGTTTGGACCAGGAATGGTCGTTTCTGTCTGATGTTCGTCACGAAGTTGAAGACATCTACCGTCCTAGTTGTCTTGGCGTGAGCTACTACGCTATCAATACTGATTACCACGCCTGTTCGTCCAACACCGGCACTAGATAGAAAATATAATGATCAACTTATCAGTCATGTTGTTGATATGATATTTTTAAGTATAAAGTTGCATTCTCTCCGCAGTTATTGAACGATAAAACAGGAGTGAGCAAAATATTCAAGCAATATCATTTGAAATATGCGCAAGTTTAGAACACAAGGTTTCCTGTAGTAAAGCCCCAGCATTATACCATGTTATTTTAAGAAGCTCTATTTCGGTTGCAATCTACTGTTGTCATTCCTTTTAACGTTACCATGATCCTAAAGACTTTCGTAAAAATAAGCCTCAGCCAATTTTAATAGCCTTGTGCGTCACCTATACAAATGTGCGAGCAGTACGATAAAATGCTACGTAATCCGAACGTAAACTAAAAGCAATACAATAAAGTAAATTGAGTTGATTTCTTGAAAGTCTTGACGATCGTGTCTGTGGTATTTTTTGGATCTAGGTGAAATTGTCCAAGAAGCCTACCTGCAATGAATGATCAGAGGATGAGTGTTCTGTCCATGATCAGCTTTGACTTCCTTGATGAACTTGAGCAGTGATGAGGTGTGTTTAGGAACACCCTTGTCAGGCCACTCTGTGAAGTGAAACTGTGTAACTCTCCTGGACTCTTCATCCTGTTTAAAAGTCACGACGAAAGTGATATAAACCTCTGTAGATTAGATTCTGAATTGCTAACGATTCTACTCCGCAAAAATAAATTTCCTTTCGAACCAATGGGATGAAAATATTAGCTTTTCTTCACTGTTTTATGAAATATAATGACGTTGAGTTTGACAAGAACTGGTAGAGAAATCAATAAGTCTAGAGAATAAGTTCTAGACCAAGATCAGAAAAAGGATTTCAAACAATCAAATATCAATGACGCAATGTATCCTTGTCTATATAAAAGAAATCTTTGGCGTGTATCTAGGGTGAAAGGTATACCTCTAGCAGAAAAGACACAGGTTTATAGAAAATGAATTAATATGAAAAAAACTTGGTTTGTCTCATTTGATATTTCTTCAAATGCGATTTAATGACAGAAATAACGCAGTGTACTGACAATATTTATCGTGATAAACATTCACGAGTACAGTCATGTACACTTACCTTACGCATGACCATCCTTCTCGTCACTCCACCTGTACATGGTTCAAGTGCCATTAGTTCTACTGTGATTGTTCCAAACTCCACTGCATGTCCTTTCCGATCTGGCCAGTACTGACGGCATTTGATCTGTTAAAACAAAGATCGACTGATCAAATCCCAACACGCTATATCTACAGCAGGCCTTAGGTTGGAGAAGCTATGTGCTACTGAGGCAGGAACAGATGATGAAACACCTTTCAGACTGCCTCTTCCTACCAGAACCCTGTACTCTCAAAGGCCTGTAATGGTTCAATGTCAAGGTAGCTCCTGTGTCATGCACTGGATGTGGCTCGTGTAGTGACTCGAGAAGCACATGAGTATAAAAATAGGTTTATCAGTTTAACAATATCACACCCCACCAAAAAATAGCTATATTTTTCTCCTTAACTAAAGAAGAGTTCAAAGGGATCCAATGCTGAGCAAGTGAATAATCAAACTTGTCAACGATTAACTTCTCATGATGTAAAGTGAACTAAAGAGAAAACAAACTAAAAAGATCAAGCCATACTGTCGATACAATATAAGCGTTGGGCAGTTCAGCTCCAGTTCAATAAAAGGCCTATATTCTGCCTTGTCTACATTTCAGGCATTAACTAAACACAGTCATCAATATTTAGTACTATTGGTGATGGTTAATTAAAAAAAAGGTAGAAGAATACGAACAACGACTGTTAAAGCAGTGCATGCAAGTTTCCTTTTAGACTTGCCCATAACAGCTTCAAAATTGTCGATTGACCGTTTAATGTAGTACTGTTAATAACACTTGTCAATGAAAAGAGCTCACGGTAGAATCCCAAAATATCCTCATAAGATTCAAATATATTTCCCTAATTCAAAGATGAACACGTTTCACTAACCTTATCTCCTTCCTTGAGCTTCGTTACCATGGCAATAGTTGTCACCTTCTCCTGCCAGACCATCCTCCAGAAATCATCTATAGACGCATTGTTTGGTCCTTGGAGAAATATTCAGTAATAGCTCATCAGAAATCAACGTTTCGTACTATTTTGTAACTTATCGGTTAACCAATTGCTTTATACTATTGACTAATGATTTGACTATATCTAATGTTGTATTTCATAGACGAATAAAAGATTAGCTTGGAATAGAGTTACATAAAATCTAAGTCAAACTAATTTTATGTACAAATAACCACCAGGGGCGGAACCGGGATGCGAGCGTCGTGGGTCCGGGGCCCGCTTAAGGCCCGGAAAATGTCGAACCTTAATATGCTCTAGGGTACATTCTAAGTGAGTAAACTGAACATTTATGTAAAAGGAGGGTGCGCCCCACGCCTTGATCCGCCCTGACCACTTCTTAAACATGACGGAGGAAGAATAATGGACATACCTTGTGACGCAATGTAAGCCTTGTCATTGTTAAAACTCTGCGTGTGAAACAAAAAGGTTCAGTTAATCAAAAGTAGATCAAAATGAAACTATACGTATATGAAGGCTTGAGGGAAATTATAGTCTTTGTTTATAGCACTCCTTTTTCGTAGGCATTAAAAAAAAATCATTCAGAAAAGAAGATCAAGAAAAACCAAGTCATATGAGGAATCGAACTTAAGCTTTAACCAATGGTGGGATTTTCATTACATATTTTTATGTGGGTGTGTGTGTGTGTGTGTGTGCGTGTGTGTGTGCACGCGCGTGCGTGTAGATGTGTGTTTGCTCGTGTATGGATCTTTTTGTTGTGTAAAGATCCAGCATAGAAAACGTGAATTCTACTTCAGGTAGTCCGTCAACTCATGCTACATTCTCTTAATATAACAATATTTTATCGGATTTTTATTTTATCACGTTATTTGATTCATATCATTCATTTTGGATGCTTCCTTCAACGACGATCCACTTTAAAACATCATAATGTAATCACATGGTAATGACAATCCATTTACAAATTAATGTATAAATAAATTGATACATGCAACCTTACTTACGGGAATGTAAGAAGCGTTGAAGTAATCGGAATGAGGATCATTGTTAATGACTTCTAACTTCACCCTCGCCGAATCATCTGGATAAAAGATAGGATATAAGCAAAATTAAGTCAGCCCGTAGCTTTTAATGTAAATTTCTTTGTTTAGTCCTTTTTGTCATTTATCTTCGTTATGATTTTCCGACATAGAGTAGCGTACAAATTAAAGCGGACATTAAAAACAAAGAGTACTATTTAAAGGGAACCAAAACCCTCAGCATAAGTTACCTTTATTGTAAAGTTTAAACGATTTGAATAAGATTAGTAAAAAATTGAACAAAATCAGGCAAGGTATAAGGAAGTTAAAGCTAAAGAAATAACTTGTCACCAGAGGGCGATATTTAATTTGAAGGCGTCATTTGCCGACAACTCTCCATGCCTTCTGAACATGGAATTTCATGTTTTTCCTTCTTTCTTGTGATTGAGATAATCTACTCCCCTGAAAACAACATATAGAATGCAGAATGATATTCTACATCACATTTTATGAAGTCGGATATTGAACACAAATGAATTCGAAGAAGAATAAAGAATTGTGAAATTCCATGTTCAGAAGTCATGGAGAGTTGTCGGCAAATGACGCAATCAAATTAAATATCGCCCTCTGGTGACAAGTTATTTCTTTAGCTTTAACTTCCTTATACCTTGCCTGATTTTGTTAAATTTTTCTGTAATCTTATTCAAATCGTTTAAACTTTACAATAAAGGAAACTTAATTTTATGATGAGGGTTTTGGTTCCCTTTAAGTTTCAAATGCACAGATTTGACTACGAACAAAACTCTTTTACTTTTTATTTATTGAGAGTGTAATAAAACTTGCAACATCTCTCTTCAGAAGAACTATTTAAAACTCATATTCCAAATATAGAATTATGACATCAAACTGATAGCATACATCAGTACATACATTAGTACACTTATGCTCCATTGCACCAATCAGCGCTACAGTTGTAAGCTACTAATAATAAAACAACGATAAATACATTATCAGGAGCTTCATGTAGCAAACTTTTATAGCTATCCCTAACAAGTCAACAACATAATAAAGGACATGGTATTTTGTATACTCACATGGTAAAATATTCTTGTATCTGTTTTTCTTGAAGTTGATCTCCTCTCGAGCCACAGTCTGAGGATAGATGTCTGGGCCAGGTAAGTCCTAGAAGAGAAAGGAAATTTTCAGAAAAGAAACTACAAATAAACGTGAAGTCAAGTATTCGAGACTAGAAAAAAAGGCGGCTGATATTACATCAGTTTGATTGCATGAAGTATGACATGAGAATTTGCGTTTAAGAAGAGAGAATATGGAGGAGCCTGAGGTGAAAATATATAAATACATGTATTATAATGCCCACGGCGATAGACTTTCTGACATGAAATGTTATGTTTTGTTACCATATATACCAGGAAAGATCATCTTAGGACAATGCGGACGCGTGCATTAATACTATGGGCATTGACTAAACTTCGTGCACTGGCCCTGCCCTAACACACTCGCAACAGTGCATTATTTGTTTTATAAGACGGGTCGGCAATACATTCTTACAATATAGTCTAGATCTAGAGTATAGATATATATTAGATCTAGATCTAAGTTAGATCTAACTAGATCTAGGCCTAGATTATTCTAACATTATTATTGTTATTATATATTAAAATTATGCACAAATTTAATTTGGCTGAATTACGCGAAAGCGATATCGGCAGATATCGAGCATCGGTTATCAATTCTTACAATTTTTTTATGGGAGATGTTTTGCACGGTGGGAAAAATAAATGCACGCCCACGTACTGATGTCAATTGACCAATCGGATTGTTTAGATTCTAGAACCCGTTTTATAATCTCGAATGGCATGACATAATTGAACAGCGGCTGCTCGATCGAACACACTGCAGAGAGAGCTTACTACCCAGTGTCCTCAACAGCACAGGAAGACATAAAGTCTACGAGTAGCACACATTTGCGTGCCAAAATCATTTGTCAAGCGCAAAACCTAAAAAAGAGACATATTACTTGTTAATAGAAAGTGTATTCATTTAACGTACATGAAATTCCTCGGAGAAGAGCGCAGTGTGTCTGTTCTTGTTGACGAACGCAGGAAACTGAGCCACTGGTATTGGTTGACGTGTGCCAAGAGGTTTGTTGCTAGATCTGTCAGAAGATCCATCGGTGGGATCAAGGTCTAAGAATTTAGTTTCCCGTACAAAGGGCTTCTTGACGGCTACAGCTGGTTTGGGTCTCGTACTCCTTGGAGTTGTTTGGTCTGGGTTCGAAACGGAGGCGTGCCCACTGTAGTCATTTTCTAACATAATACATACAGAAATAGAAGTAAATTGTACTTTGGAGGAGTAAGAGGCCTAGGGTGGTACAACGCAAAATCAGCCTATGTACAGCAAATAACCAAATAAATCCTTAGTTCCTTACACTTGATTCATTTTTACTTCTTCCAAAGAGTTGCCTTGTTCGTGACATCATGTACCAGTGTAGGGCATAATTGAATTGTGAGAATTATATGGGGTTAGAAAAACGGAATATGTAGTCTCTTTTTTGTCAATTACCTTGTCGTTGCGTGCTATTTTGATGATTTTACTCTTTTCACCTTATCATAATACTAACAATCAAAACATAGGCCTACCTTCTAATGACGTGTCTTGAAAACCAACTGATGCCTGAAATTGGTCCTCGGTGTTTTCTTTTTTAGACGGATTACTATCATTTCTTTGGAGAGAAAAAAAAAAATGTTTAAATGCAAACTACGAAAAGGGAACAATAATTGATTAGAAGAGGTATTTACGAGAGCTTGTAAATATCAGACTTTTATATACACTTTATTGGTAGATTATTCATTGAAGAGAAAAATAAAGAATAAACAGAATATTGATAGACATTGATTTTCCGATTTTCCTATTCTGCTTGTTCTTAAAGTTCGTATATCAATAAGTTTCCACTTGCATCGTACTCACAGTGGATTACGGAATAATTATGGTATACATGATTGACAGCGTTGTACATGGTAAATTCGAATGATGACTGAAACATAGATAATAGCTCACAAACCTTCGTCGTTTGAACACGATGATGACTACAATGATGATAATCAAAATGATCAGAATTGCGCCCACGGCTCCCCCAGCTGCCGGTGCTATAGAACCACCACTAGAACCGCCAATATCAGTCATTATTGCAGTCGAAACGGTCGATGGACTAGGTGTGGTCGATGGAACAGGAACTCCATTTGTGATAAAACGAAAGAGCGTATTGTAATCAGACCTTATTATTTTCCTTCAAAAAAAATTTCCAAATTCGGTTTGCAAATATGTTTATATTCAACTACTGTATGGAAAAAATATATTCCGTCATCCATAACAAAGAAAATTTGTGTTTGATCGCAACTTCAAATATTAATAATTTTCCTATTTTTCAATCGGAATTTGCCCAAACTTTCACTGACCTGTTTCTCTCATTTTCTGCATCCATTAAAACCATTTTCATGTTGGGGTAGACTTTCCCCCTTAACAGTTTGATTACACGCATAAAATTGTTTGCAACATAAAATAGATTACAGTTAAAAAGCACGCGCGCTTAAGTTAAAAGAAATCGCATAAAAGGGTGGCGATTGTTTGTCAGTTTGACGCTTTAAATGAATGTATGAAAAGATGAAAGAAAAGTTAACCCTATTAGAGGACCAAGAGGTGTGTCAAGCTGGACGGTACAAATTATACAAATTACATTTGCAAAGTTTGAATATGTTCTATATATTTTGTCCCACGAGATGTGGTAGATGTCCGTAGAATAGTTGTTGTAGTATTATTAATACATCCATTGTTATTAAATTTGTTATGAACACAATCGCAGAGACTTTTGAACAATCATCCTGGATCAAATCCGATAGCCTGGAATGTGTGAACACTGCAATGACGCATTGGATAATCCGAACATCTTTATTATGGGATATGCAAAAAGGTATTGAAATTGCCCTGAGTTGATTGTCGAAAGTCTTTGCAATGGTGTTATAAGCACTCCTTAGAATTCCATATGCTTTATCTTAAAGACACATAGAAGTCAGCTCTCATGGGGAATTCGACACAGTTCGGGTGTTTACCCAATAACAGGTGTTGTCAATCACCAGGGTTAGCCTTCAGTTTTATGACCATTCGACCTTATGTAATGCTTTGCTTTTCCCTCACCCGAACCGAAGCGGGATCCGAAGCTAGACTCTCCGAGAGATTAGGGGGTAATTCTTGACTGGCCTACGGGTTTGCTGTGTGCAGATTTGTACTCCCATTAATGATATTTCCACCAATTCTGGTGTCAGCAAATTATAGCCTTCTGCACATGGAAACTGACGATCCACTCACTTTAATATCACTGCTATCTCACACCTTTAAGAGGATGAGGCAGGGGTAGAGAGATAGAGGGATAGTAAAAAGAGAGAGGGGAGGGGAGACAGGGGGAAGGGGAGAGAGGGATGAAGGGAGGGATTAAAATGATGAAAGGGAATGGCTCAGAAGGCAGGGGAAAATAATTTATAGAACCTACCACTTTTAGTTATAAATGCCAATGCTGTTCCTTGTTCTCCTTCACCGTTGATACCATATCGTATCGCTGCAATACGAACAGAGTACGTTGATCCTGCTACAAGTCCACTGACGTTATACATGACCATCATAGTGGCATTCTCAGCAGACCTCTTCGATACGGAACGGTCCGTATTGTTCACCATGCTCGGGGGTTGTACTTCTTTAGCCAACACGACATTGCTACCTGATCGCACGTATATCTTGTATCCAACAATAGGTCCATCTCCGGTATCAGAGCTAGGGTCCCATTGTCTCCAACCGATGGTTGCATGGTAGTATCCAGATTCAAGTATTTCTGGTACACCATTAAAACTTGGTAAAACTGCAAAGTGTAAAAAATCAACACAGAGAAAGTCGGTAAAAATATAGTACTCATTTATCGTAATTCACTGGCTCCTCCCCCATCCGCCCAGAAAACAAGAGAAACAAATAAGCAGGTAACGAAACCATTAATTGTACCGAGAAAGCTTGTAACTAGTATTTCAGTATACATGTACTACCTGCAATTTATTGCATGATATGAAGATGGGACATAATCTTTTGAAATACTAATAAACCATACGTGATCGTGCATCTTGGGAAAATTACCGGCTCAAAAAACCGTTCACATTATTGGATAAATCCTGAAAGTAGATCAATATAAAAAATGAACTTAAAATAAAATACAAAGCTGATCAGGTAGTGTTAATTATTATACTTAGAAGGCTTGTTGTGTTTTTCACGTACTCGTTTTTAAAAGGCATAGATCATTTAAAAACTTAAAGTACAACATGGAAAATGTTGCAATAAACTGCAATGGGGACTGCTTACCAAAGAAATCTCTTGGAGGTAGCCTTACGAAAGCAAACTCTGAGGAAACTTCAGGCGCCCCGATGAAACAGTAAATTGGTTCTTCTGGCCCTGTATACTTGTGGATAAATGAATTATTGAGGGTTCTTTCTGATGTATCAGAGCTTGTACGGGTTATCCAGGGTTCCGTAGAAGGCATTCCTACAGCTGCCTTCACATAATTAGAAGAAAGACGTTGCCTTGATGATGCTGTGAAGGAACAGGAGAAGATCGCCACTCCTGGATTGGTCTTTTCCAAGCTCGTCTCAAAACGATCTAAATTTGGTGAAAGAACACAACAGCATAATGAAACGAGAGTAAGAGAGAAATAGAACAAGGGAATTACACAATTTTAAACACTTTCAAAATAATGAACAATATTCATTAATCCACTGTATAGCGTACATTCATAAACTTCTTTCAGATTTTCTAACATGTCATTGCCATGAATAAGTAAATTCAATAGGTGATGATGAAAGGTAATGTGTTACAAAATTATGAGGGCTGAACTGTGTTGGTAAGCTTCAAATCAAAATATATATTCTTCTTTGCTTACTGCTTAAATGATCTAAGCAGCTCAGAATGATTTATTAATGTATTTTTTATATTAATGAAACTATGTGATATGGACAAATCAAATTATGTTGAATTTCCTTAATATTTTAAACACTTGGCAGGAGACACGTATTTCTTTCAATCCCAATTACCTGTTTGGCATTGATCTCCCATCCATCTTGGATGACATGGGGGTGACAGACAATCACCAGTGAAAAAGTTACAATCCTCAGCACCACCAGAGCAATGACATGTCTTTGAACAAGAGCTGAAACATCCTGAAACTGAACAAGAGATATATTAATGCCTTAGGTGGAAATACCATTTTCCATAAAACTAGAATTTAAATTCAAAGGAGAAAAGGGACATCGCATAATATTGGAATAAAATGTGATGTTATGAGAGTAAACAAATACCAAATGTTCAAGTATACTATCACGAATTTGAATAGCAAATCATAATAGTAAATAAGCTAATCAGCGGGTTTGATGATCTGTTGGTTATATGGGGATGTTAATGACGTCATGCCGATGTATTTCAATAGTTGTCAGAAAATGTACATGGAAATGGATTTGCCAATTTGATAAAATTCATAAAATTCATAATAATTTAAGAACCTTCATGCGAGCATTCATTTCTTATCATCTTTTATATTTCAATTTAAAATATCACTAAAAATAATCTTACATGTCATACAGTTGGCTGGAAACTCGACAGAATCAGTGATATATCCCAAGTCGCACCGCCCTTCAACCTCGTGACAGTATCCAGAATCTCTATGGCATGCTGTGCCATTCACGCAATTGCATTTCTGTGTACAGTTAGACCCGAAGTATCCGCTTGGGCAAACAGAAGGAACTAACATATGGAAATTTATTAAAAATATTACAAAAAATAACAAAATGTGACAAAACATAAGTCATGGGCATCATAGTTAAGAGAAGAACCTTCTTTTAATATATATACCTATTTACTATTTCTACTCATGTACTATGTAATTACGTTGAAAGAAGAAACACAAAGAAGGCAACGCGCATTTTTATTCCGTAAATTGTTGGTCGGTTTACTGTTTAGAAAGTAGTACAGAAAATACAAAGATCCTCTTGTTTTCTTGAGATGGAATGAAATCGCTGCATAGTAATATTCTAAACAATTGGCTTTTTACATCAAAGTGAAAAGGTATTGCGTTGGTAGAAATAGACAACATGAAAGTCTAAAACTAATCTCGGGTCTTTTTTTAACAAGGAAATAATTATTGTAAAAGAACTTAAATTAGAAGCTCTGTACACGAAAGTTCTTTTACAATAATTATTTCCTTGTTAAAAAAAGACCCGAGATTAGTTCCCCTGATTTTCGTCAACCACCCACTTTTGCCATCTTTAAGACTTACTTAAACAGACTATAATCACCCTATTGTTGTACCTCTTTATGTATGTATACTTTTTTTTTCTTTAATTATTTATATTATGTTTTCGACTAATACTTTGTAATTATTTATACTGTTCATTTCTAATATTATGTATATTTTGTACATTGTATAAACTGGCCCCATGGAAGACCAGCAGCAACAATTATAGTTGCTTCTGAAAATGGGCTTCAAGCCGTATACGGTTTCTTTTCTCTGTATGATTAATTTGTATGTATTTTTTATCTGATTTTATTATACGGAAATAACACAACGATCAACCTTGTTATGAACCTTCATATGTCATTTTCAAGTAAAGTAAATGATTATACCTTGACATGCTGGTCCAGACCATCCTTGCGAGCAGTCTCCAGAACATTTCCCAGTGAAGCCATCACAATCTGCTCCATTAGTACAGTGACATTCTTGAAGACAATCAGCTCCAAACATACCAACTAAACATGCTGTAAGACACAATAAATGAGGTATATGCAGACTTGTTGAGATACTGTTTAATGAATTCGCTCACCAGAACATTTCAATTCGCATGGGACCTAAACATCTTTTCTTTAAAGTAATACACAGGTACCCGTTCTGAAATCCTGAGAATTGGTATGCATATAGATACCCTCCATTCAAAATTATATATACATGTTGAGGTATTACCATAATCATCTCACAAGTATAATTCATCTTAGACAAATTCTGGGTAAGTATTTAAATTTGAACCGTGCAAAATGTATACAACACAAGGTTAAAATACAATTTGTATTTAAAGGTTTCTGGTTTCTTCCCGATGTCAATCATGATAGAAGTCGATTTAGCACTTACTTTCATTACAGTAGATTCCTGTATATCCAGCTAAACAGTTGCATCCATAAGGATCAGGTAGACAGATCTGACTTCCAGCACATTTATCCAGAGGCTGACCGGGTCCACATTCAAACTCACAGTCCCAGCCAAACGTATGCATCCCGCACGCTGCATGAAATAATATTGTATCAGAGTGTTTAATTTATATATAAATCGCCTGTTCTAAAAGGACATTTTCTCCGATCTCTCACTGTTTTTCTTCATAATGGTCGACTTTTAAAACCCTGTCGGTCGACGCTAAACGCAACTGGTTCAACAATTCGATTACTAATAAACATCGAAATCAATCATATGTTATACATGTACTTCGATATTAAACATATTTATCATTGATGAAATGTTTTGTAAAATGAGAAGAGAAGAGCATGTATTTTTCAAACCTATTTAAATCATTAAAAAATGTTAAGTCCCAAGCAACAATATTTTTAATTTCTTCTTGTTTCGATTGGAAGAAAAAAATGTTTTGAATCATTATAATCATTGACAAATTAGCATTTAATTAAACTAATAGTTACTTATGGACACAAAACAAGTGAAAAATAGTTCATCTTCTCACGAAGTTTATGTACGTATTAAAATAACCATTGTTTCATTATCTTTAATAGTATTAGCTTTTATTGTGATTATTATTATTGTTTTATTTACATTAATTATCATTATTTATTAATATTACCATCATCATCATCATAAATGTTCTTCTTCCTCTTTTCTTTTCTGCTTCTTTTCCTTCTTCTCGTTCTTCTTCTTCCTCTCTTCCCTTTCTCCTCCTTCTTCTTCATCTTCTTCTTCTTCGTCATCATCTCCTTCTTCTTATCCTTCTTATTTTACTATTTTGTGTTGTTATTAATTCAGAAACACCATTATAAAACGATTATTATCTTATTGTACATATTCATTTTAAGGCAAAGCATATATTAGATATAGACGAAAAAGGGGTTTTAATGGTATAATTTTCTTCAGGGATTTCTTGATGTTACCTTGGAGGCAGTTCTTTCCAGCATGGCCAGGAGGACAGATGCATGTTCCTGAGAGTTCGTGGCATACACCTCCATTATAACAATTATCACACAAGCGATCGCATAATGGTGGATTCCATCTTCCATAAGGGCACTCTGTTAATACAATGAAACATGAACAACTATAATGTATATCCCACACATGCGTTAATCCCTGGAGAGGGGTGGTATACACCCCCCCCCCTCCCACACACACAAAAACACTCCTCGGAATGGATTTAGGCCACTGATATCCGAAAATAGGTAGCTTTAATAATGAAATGAAGTGACACGGAAAGACGCGTTCGGAACTTAAATTGCATTGTGGATAAAAATCATATCTTAATTTTAAAGAAATAGGTCCAAATACATGATTTTGGAAAATCATAAGTTAATTGAAAGAGGCGGAACAAAAAATCGAATAATGGTTGACAATAAAAAGTTAGTTGTGAAAAGTTAGGACCACACCATTAGGACATGGAGCTGTAAATACTTGTAAGTCTTCGTTTAGGATTTATCCTGCAGGAACTTTCATTCTATCATGGAAATTACAACTTTAGATTCATCGATATTTTTAATTTTTTACAGTCATATTAACGAAAATATATCCGGTCGATTCGGGTCGGTTTTTCTTGACTGTTGTCATTTTAATGACATAGCTACAGACCACAAGGAAAACAAGTTTCTGTGAATTGGCATCCTTGCGACCAATATGCAACGATATATTTTCAATATGTAAGGAAAAGAAAAATCGAACCCTTTACGATGAGTCTTATGAAGCTGAATTGATGTTGTTCAAACGTTCCATCCATATACGTCACATACACACCGGCGTCTGAGACAGATGCAGATTGAATTGTGTGTGATAGATTGTTGGAACTCATTCCAATGAGTGAATTAGCCCACTCTACATCAGTGAATTTCCGCCATCTTATCCCGTGTTCACCTACCATCTCTGTCGTGCTCATCACACTGAGTGTGATATCATCTCCATTGTGTATTGTCTTTGTAAACCGACCATCACTGGGTTGGAATTGACCTATTAAGCATAAGAAAGGAAAATCGACAACACCTCACATTTCAAACTTATTTTTCTGATTCAGTAAAATTTCGTCATCGCTCCTTTCATATTCTTTCTCTTACTCTCCCTCTGACTCCATGTATCCTTCGTCATTTTTACATTGTCATTGACTAAAAGGTATTAACAAGTAACAGGGAATAATATTTGTAAAGTATTATCATTTATGGTATCTTTAGGAGTGTATTGAATTTCAACGTATTTAGAACAGTTCCCGAATAAAAATATTAACATTTTGATGAATTTGTGCTGTATATAATCGTAAATACATATGTGTTATCCTATATACGTACGGGTAGAAAGAAGAATGCCAAGAGGAACAGATGTCATTCTACTGGCTGTCACTGAAGAACATTCGAAAAATCCCAAGCCCTCCATAGTAGCTGGAAGAGTCTGCCGTAATGCCACAGATGATACATTATTGCTGTCTCCTGGAGCTGTGTAACTATCGGGAGTTATAGGCTCGGTCAAACGGACGAGTCTTCTGGTGGACAATGTGAGAATCTCTTCGTTCTCTGAGCCGAGTAGACAGAGAAATGAGGCATTCACCAGACCTCCTCCGTAGGGGGATGAAGTAGCTGCCATTAGACGTACAGGCAAGATTGGTCGCGGACCTATGAGAAAATTATTATATTTTTAAAGTGATAAGTGTCCGCCCAGCATCTTCGTTAGAGTAATATAAGGGGGAATATACATAACGTTGCCAAGGCAATGACTTATCTCCCACTTCAACCTTACATTTCGTATCTTATGATAACATTTGGTCCTTGGTGATACATACAAATCAATATTCATACATATATTTTAAACAAAGTTACTTCCACTTCTAAAACTGAATGGTATACAAATTAATAGGAAACACAATCTAAATGATATATGATACTGTATGAAATCACGTTTCCCTCGAGTTATCGACTGTAGATAAAGCCTAAATAACTAGAAATGTTTGATAGGCAGATTATATATTTCATATGATTCCCTGTTTTGCCTTGAAATAAAGATACAAGCAAGGATTACAATGGGGGATATTCTGTTTAAAGTGGAAATCAACTATGGATTTAAAACAGTAGTTACAAAATATTAGAATGTCGTTAATCGATATATTGTTTCGTTTGTGGCATTTAAAATTCAATGTAATAAGGTGGAACGGGCATCATTTGAGCCTGGACTATCATAAAGGAGCACCCCTGAATATAGATGATATAAATATAATGCCAATACTCACTCGGTGGTTTTTCACATGCGAACCTGAGGTAGGATGTACATCGTAGTTTTCTCCATCCATTATTAACTTGCTGATGAACACATCTTTCATTCTGAAATAGGGTTGCATCAACGTTCGACCAAGCAGGAAATCTGGAAAGGTAAAATATGTTCCAAACAGCAACGTATTATCACAGTATTAATAACATAAATGTTTACTTTAAAGGGCATAATCATGAAAGGTTGAAAGCGTTATGTCAGCGGTTTGATTCGAGCTTCAGTTAAAATGTATATTAATTAAAATATAAATATAAATATTTATGTTTTTCTTTCAAATCATGATCAGGGCTTCCATTTTAGGCTCCATAGAGTGGTAAAGTGTGACGTCATCAAAAAATCTATTTTTGGAATTTCTCAATTTTTTCTTCATTTTCCGAAAGACCACCAAAAATAATGTCCAAATGTCGAAAACCAATTGAATAGGTTCAGTATTGGCTGAGATATGACCATCTGAATAAAAAGATTCCTTATGGGAACTCAGCAGTGTTATATTGCTCTGGTTCATAACATATTCAATTGGTTTTCGACATTTGGACATTATTTTTGATGCTCTTTAGGAAAATGAAGACAAAATTGAGAAATTCCAAAAATAGATTTTTATGACGTCACAGCTTCGGTACTCTATGAGGTCCGCATAAAAGAAAACATGGAAAGTTAGACAAATTTATTATTTTCAATTGTTCGGGGGTGGGGTTGCCATCAATCATTTGGAAAACCCATCCTAAGCTTGATGAACATCAACTTGTATATCAGATAATCATGTTATTAAAGTTACATACTAGTTTCTACCTATTGCATTCTGTCTGCAACATGATATGATTACAATTTGTCATGAGTAGGGTATGTGAGATATTGTTGTGTATGTGTATGAACAATACAGTTAACACATACACATTATTGTCGAGTAGAGTGCCATCAATCCATTGGAACGTGCCCTCTTGATTGATATCATCGAGTCCAAACCAATACGAGTTACCTCCAGCTAGCTTAATGAGATGCAGCTGGTGAATGCGTTGAGAGAATATATCAGAAATATAAAAAAATTGCCGATGATTATTTCTAATGTGCCATGATCGTGATAGTGGGATAACTTTATTAATAAGTATATACTATTTAGTATAATAATAATAATAATTAAACATTTTTATATAGCGCATAACACATAGGCAAAATTGCATGTCTTTATGCACTTTAAGAAAAGAAAAGAAAAATGCAATGGGTTCATGATTCTGATTATTTATGAAGTGGTGAAGAGATATGTCTTCAGAGAATCGATAAAGGTTTTATAGGATCCTATACTTTTCAGTTGTTCAGGCAACTTGTTCCACACAAAAGCGGCTGCATATGAAAAAGACCTTTCCCCATATGACTTTGTCATGGTTTGTGGAACACAAAGCAGGGACTTGGAACTGGAACGTAGCATTCTATCTGGTTTATATGGAGTTAGCAATTCAGTAAGATAAAAAGGAGCTAGTTTATGTAAACATTGGTAGGTTAATAGAAGTACTTTAAACTGGATACGAGACTTGATGGGCAACCAATGTAGATCTCTTAAGACTGGAGTTATTGATTCATGTTTCTTTGTGCGTGTAACAAGTCGCGCTGCAGAAATTTGAAGGAGTCGTAGTCTTTGAATTTGAGAAGAAGGGAGACCAGAAAGAAAACTATTACAGAAATCAAAATGGCACATAACAAAAGCATGAATTAATCATTCAGTGGTTGATCTGTCTAAAAAAAATCGAATTTTACCTATTTTGTGTAATCCGGATGATGCTGAGCGACATTTTTGTGAGACAAAATTTTCAAGTGTGAACTTATCATAAAAAATAACACCTATATTTCTGCATGATTTAGTTGCATGAACTAGAGTGCCATTTATGTTCAATATTGATAGGAGATTGCTTGATCTATGGCGCGAAGAAAGATGAAGAAACTCGGTCTTAGTATCATTGAGCTTTAAACAATTTACTTGAGACCACTCTTTCGTCTCTTTGATTGATTGTACACATTCTGATATTTGTGCAGTGACATCAACATCGCAATTTCTCTTAAATGAAATGTACAATTGTGTGTCATCTGCATAGAACATCTTCTGAATCTTGTGGGTGTCAATAATGTCTTCTAATGGAGATGTATAGAAAGTAAATAAGATTGAGCCTAATACGGACCCTTGTGGGACCCCTTGAGAGATGATTTATGTGGATGACCGCTCATTTCTAATCACTACAGTGTGAGTGCGCTAGATAGATAGGACTCTATCCAAGCAAGTGCTTGACCACTTATACCAAAACGAAGTCTCAAACGTTGCAGCAAGACGTCATGCTTAATTGTATCAAACGCGCATGAAAAGTCTAGCAGCACAAGGATGACTTCTTCTCCTTTGTCGAGAGATAAAAGGATGTCATCCGGTACTCCCAAAAGAGCGGTTTCAACGCTGTGAAACGAGCGGTAACCAGATTGTGACTTTGCATATAAACTGAATGTGTTCAAGTACTGATGAAGCTGAAATGACGCTATTCTTTCTAAGAGTTTGCCAAAAAATCTCAAGTTTGCAATCGGACGATAACTTTTCAGATCTTCAACATCAGCAGCTGAACCCTTCAGTCTAGGTATAACATTTGCATGCCTGAAACTTTCTGGGAAAGAACCAGTCATGAAAGAATCATTAATAACCTGTGTCATAAATGGTAATAATTATACTAGAAATTTTGTCATAAATGAAGTTGGGACAGTGTCAAGTTCACATGTTGTGGAAGAAGAGGAAGTAATGAACTTGGCAACCTCATCTTCAGACACTGACATCTTCAGACACGTATATGACATCATTGAAAATTGAACTAGTTGAAATAAGATATAATTTTGTTTCCTAATAATTTGCTCATCACAATGATATCATACTACTCTATAACCCTTTTCCGAATGTTTTTACATAGCCTGAAAGATTCTTTATTTCTCTTTGAATATATTACTTTCATTGTTTCTATTTTATATTTCTTTGCTCACACAATCACTAGATTAAAGCCCGTTTAACATTTTATCGCGTTTTATTTATACGTTCCATACTTGTAATTAAACTTGTTAATATGACTATGCGTCCTTACATTGATTTCTTCTGTTTTAGGCTGGGCAAGATCACCTCCGTGAGCCTGGCAGAACTTTCTAGCAAACGAGTATGACGTCATCGAGGATTGAGATATATAGTACAGGGTTCCATCAAGGCGACTCCACTCATATTCAGGAACATCTACATAAATTATTGAGTATAAGAAGATGATTGTCATTATTAGATGTTCATCGTGTTTTGAGACAGGAAGAAGAGAAAATTTCAAACCATTACGTGTCATTGCATTTATCATAGTCATACTAATAAAACACGTGAATAGAGATGAGAAGATCATGGATTCACTCTCCGGCATGGCACTTTCATCTACATTGCTATGAATGCGATGAATGTCACATTATTATTTAAAAAATGCTACTTCCAAATAATTTGGGTATCATTAATCCCGCTTTTAACCGTAGTTCCCAGCGCTCAGTGCATTCAATAGATAAATCCTACCAAGTACCCACTTACTAGACGTGGGTCGAGCGTGGCAAACGAATATTAATGTCTTGCCAAAGGACGGTAACGATGCAGCAGGGATTATCATGTAGCATGTAGGATAAGATGTATAAGACTTTTGAAAGGTTGTGAAATGCGGAAGAAAAACAACTTTGTAAAGCCAACTCGCTTTGCATCCTCGCACAATTATTTTGTTGTCATGATCTCGTAATTTTACATGACTTAATAGAATTTTAGCGCTTTCAAGGGGTTGAAACTTTGATGAAATCTCTCTTAGCTTCGCTCACTAGCTTATAAGTTTCATCGAGATCTTTGCGACCTTTGCGATGATGCAAACCCCTATAGCCACTAGATAGACGCATACTTTGGTGACTTATCCACAAGGGCAAACAAAACAATGCACTAGAGGAGAATTGAAATGCTTGAGTCTTTTCCACGTCGACAACAGTGGATTAAGTGCCACAGTTTTACCGAATACAACCCTAAGCAATTTGAAATAAAGCAAACCATTTTTCGTCAAAGAAACGGAAACGATCATACATAATTGATCTTGTGACTTACCCTGATAGCGTTCACATATGAAGGGTCGTTTGTCATTGCATGGAACATCAACCCATCCCATGTTTGATTTAGAAGGTAGTAGAGAGGCACAATTTTGATTATATCCGCCATTGGGTTCAGGAGACCTCCATGCAGAATATCTGTGTGTATTGAATAAAGGGGAATGGAAAACAAACACATGCTGGAGCAAACAAACGATTATACGTAAGAAAGGTTCTTTTTAAAATATGTTGTTGTTGTTGTTGTGTTTTTTTAGTTTTCTTTTAGGGGGTAGGGGTAATAGTTTTTATTTTTTTTTGTTTTTAGATTTTTGGTTTTGTTTTTTGCATTGTATTGGCAGATGTGCAATCTGAATTCTGACAATTGAAGCGTAATAACCCATATCATATACATATATATGCACTGTCTTACTTCTTGACTTTTTAAGTTTTAGTCTCTCAACTGGACTGTTGAGCCGAAATATCCATAATATTATACACTCTAAAACAATCTAGTCAGATTTGAATAGATTACCGTATCAGAGGGACACTTACTAGATTCTATTAAAAAAATGACTAGATTCTAGTAAGTATCCCTCTGATACGGTAATCTATTCAAATCTGACTAGATTGTTTTTAGAGTGTACTCCCCAATCAAAAAGCAAGCTGCCCCACAATACTTTTCAATCTAACTCGAGAAAGAATTTATTATTAATGTATTCGGAAAGCAATGTTATGCACTGCTGTTTTACCCATATTTCGATTGCTCATTTGAAAATTTGACTTTTTGATGCGGATTAAAAAAATATATATATGCACTTGAACAATAATGCAATAATATCATCAAAACATAAGATAGCGATCAAAGTGAGATAAAGAAAAAATTTAGAAAAAAAGATTTCATAAATTTATAATTATCTAGTTACATTGAAAAATGTCCGTGAATTGTTCGTTTTTCTTACTGTCTTTTTTTTTGGGGGTCACTTATCTCAACCTACATGTACATATAATGAGATGAACATTTTACAGATTATATAATTAAGGAGAAATATAAGTACTTTTGAGCTTAGCAGTCATTTCAAAGTAGAAACGACTAAGTTTGCATTCTATATTTATTAATCCTACCGTAAAGGTGTTCCGTCGATCCATGTAAACGTGCCTTCATCAGCTTGGTCAGTCAAACCAAAAAATACATGGTAACTTAATCCCGAATATGGCAAACTCCTGACATGAAGAAAGGTCTGTTGTGAAGGGGAAAAAATGTCACCTCATAAACTACATTTGCTTTTCATGTTTTCAAATTTGCATAATTAAAATTAAATTTAAAAAAAAGTACGAATGATAATAATAATAATACTCAGTTTTTATATAGCGCTTATTACAATCACTAAGCGCTTCCAAACTTGGAGATTATTACCCTGGCTTTAGCTGTGCTGGCATTACGGCGCTCTAGCATTTCAAATAATTAATTCCTGCCAGGTACCCATTTACATCACCTGGGTTGAGTGTGATAATAAAATCAATCCAAATCAATCGCCTGCTGTGAACCCAAAAGGTGGTAACTAAAGAATTCAAACCCTTTGGGCGTTTCAGTAAATTATATTTGAGGTAAAAATAATATTTGAAGCTGCTTGAAGCTACTCTAAGTCTAACAGGAGTGTTCGTCGTTATGGTGCTTTTAATACAAACAATAATTAGAATATTCGAAATATAATCATTAAACTATTCACAAATCTGAATAAAAGAAAGAATCGAGTTTCTATATAAATGGTATCAACGTGCTTGAAATAGCGACGTCGTTAGAAAATAATCATTTTTGAAAGACATTGTAAAGCTTCAAGCCTAAGGAATTGGGAATTTGGGGTGACAGTGTTTACATGACTGTTATATTACCTCCGCTGTCAACTACAAATCACTCTTTTTGGAATTGTTTAAATTGGCATTTGCTTCCGATTTCATCCCGCATTCATGAAGAACAGGTTTGCCTATTAAGTCACATACGTTATTCAATCATGATATTACTTTATAAAATATTATTTCCAACATACCAAACCATCCCAATAGCTATGATATATTCCCAGCTGTAAAAAAAAAAATACTAATATAACAACAGAATTTGAATATTTGTAATGACACAACATTTTGATAATTGATAGCTGAATGAAAAGAAGTAAATATAATTGAACATACGTTGATATCGTGTGATTTGATGAGTGCCAAATCAGCTCCATGATACTGACAGTAGGTCCGTGCATTTGAGAAAGACCGAGCTAGCCATGAAGGAGAGGTAAAATAATCAAGACCTCCAAATGATGCTTCACTGCTTCCATCAAATACTGTAATCAAATTTGAGAGTGTATTATATCGTGATGATAAAATTGTGATAATAACTAAGTTGTTTTTGTTCTCCAAGTATGTATGAAAACAGGGAACGATTGTATTTTGTTGTCATTTCTTAGAGGGAAATTATTCACCCACTATCTGAACTGTTTATTTCGTCGGTGTAAGAATGCACAAGATTTAAAAACAAGATTGTGATTTTGAAACAAACAATGGCAGTGATATCTTTGTAAACAAAATTGCAAAAGCAAAGTTCTGCAACAGCTCAAGATGGTGTTCCAAAATAGGGAATACTTTCTTTTGTTTTGAACAATAACTGATTTCGTTTAGGAGGTGGTGCAACCTTCAAAATTTCTGAAAACAATTTAAAATATAACTAGTATGATCCATGCCCCAGCGAAAATTGCTCTGCGCTCAATTTCTTACACTAACGCTAATCCCGATCCTAACCCTAACCCTAACTTAAATCCCGAGTTTTAGTACGATCCTAAGACATTACTTTTGTTGAAATATAGCCCGGAGCAACTGTCGCCAGAACACGTTTAATATTGGATCACCAAAAATTTATACCTCGTGTACGCTCACAAATGTACGGCAAATATTGCTGTTGACCCCCATCATACCATGATGGGCCATCACGTAGACCAAGACAACCCCAGGAGTCACGATTATTTGGTTCCGTGGTAGTTAACCAATCATTATACCTTGGAGGAAAAACACTTTATAAATTAAGTTTGCATTACGATCGTTATTATAATTATTATGATCATTAATAACAATAATAATAATAATAGGAGGAGTAGTAGTAGTAGTAGTAGTAATAGTAGTAGTAGTAGTAGTAGTAGTAGTAGTAGTAGTAGTAGTAGTAGTAGTAGTAGTAGAAGTAGTAGTAGACTAGTAGTAGTAGTAGTAGTAGTAGTAGTAGTAGTAGTAGGAGTAGGAGTAGTAGTAGTAGTAGTAGTAGTAGTAGTAGTAGTAGTAGTAGTAGTAGTAGTAGTAGAAGAAGTAGTGGTAGCAGTAGTGGCAGCAGTAGTGGCAGCAGTAATAGTAGTAGTATAGTATTGTTATAATTATTATTATTATCATCATCATTATTATTATTATTGTTATTATTATTATTATCATTATCATTATCATCATCATCATCATCATCATTATCATTAAAATTATTTGTATTATTTTCATTATTATAAATATTATTGGTATTTCCTTTTCGTGTAATATTGAGAATAATCAAGGAGGTGCGGATCTCCATCATTAAACTGAATTTGAATTTAAATCTTTATTCACAATAACCTCACCCCCCTCCTCCTCCCTTAGATACACATGCTACAGAAAATTATAAGTATATAGCATGCACAGAAATAGAGCAGAAATCTGGTCGTAACGCCATGATCTTGTAGTGCAGAGCCGATCGATCTTTTTATATTCCATCTTCTTGATATCCATTTTTAACATAGATATCACAAAGTATGCTGATAAAGTATTTACTATTTTTAATGGACACTGGATACATTTAAATGAAAAGTGTTTTGAGGAGAATTGTAACTACAGATTAAATTTAGACATACATAGGTGTTCATTAACATGTAATCTTTTATCTTGACGGATCTTGACAGAGTAAACAAATTTTGAAGAACATACTCGAGTGTAGTTCCATCCAGCCAGGTGAAATTCCCCTTGCCACTCCTCCATAGCCCGAACCAGTAACAAAAATATGAACGACATGAACATGGAGGTAGTAGCTCTTTGAGAAATGCCTGTATTAAAAGGAAAATAAATGAGAAATATTTCGATATTTATTGAATAAATAAGTCATTATAAGCCCTTGTAAGTTTAATTGATCTTTATTATAAAGATTGAGCGTGATGGGAATAGTAACGATGTGTGCATGATTCGACGTGAATGTTAAAACACATGATTTTTAGTATACCATTTACAATTGAATTAATTTGTGGTTTAACGACTCATATCAGTTAAAAGGGCAATTACACAATTGAAGTAATAATAATATAATAATAATAATATATTTTTAAAGTCCACTCCAAATTTTATTAAACCGAAAATGGAAATTATTTTTGCCCAATTGATCGTGAGCCCGGCAGCCACTGAGCAGCGCCATCCCCTTATTATTGAACGCCAAACAAGGTAGCAGCAACTCCCATCTTTTAACGTCTTTTGGTATGACGCGGCCGGGGTTCGAACCCACGACCTCCCGGTTGTTAATAATGATATAAAACTAACATGGCGTAACAAATGACAATTTGAATTTGCATGAGTATGTGGTAACTCATTTTCATTTCCTTTGCCCCTCCTTTGTAGCCCGAACCAGTAACAAAAATATTGATCACATGATGTACATGGAATTAGTAGCTTTTTGAGAAATGCCTGTCAGCAAAATGGAGCAGTAAATTATGGGGTTGACAGTTTAAAAAAAATGGGATGACCTTTTTCGTTTTGTTTTGTATGTTTTTTGCACAGCAATGTATTTACTTTCATTCGATTCTGCCGCATAATTCAGTAAAACACTGCGTTCACAGTTATTATTCGATATACAATAGGCATTTTGCGAATGAAAACATATTTCAAATGCCATTTTTATAGAGACATGTCCACATGCCTATCTACCCCCACGAACCACCTGAAAACGACAACATACATCATTTTCTGAGAATAGGGTGCGGTCTCTCCATCGGGGGTGCACAGATTAAAACTCTATAGGTACATGTAGTTTGCCCTATGCCGTATGTTTTAGTTTCCTGCGTTATCTTAATCACCTTGACTGTGTGAATACTGCATAAAAATGTGTCAGCTTACTTACGTTGACTTCGGCTGTCTTGATGATAGCCAAATCACCGCCATAACTTTGACATGTTTCCCTGGCAGCACTTGGTGTTGCACGGGGTGTGAACTTGATGAGATACTGAGATTCACCGAGCTCTTGCCATCTACAGCCATCGTCTGTTTTTATAACATTAAATAAAAAAATATTAGAGATTACAGCTACTGAACTTTAGTTTAATTAAATTTAATTAAAATGTTGGATAGACTATCAAATCCATAATGACAAAGAGCATTATAGATTGCCCGTTATCAAGTATAACAATGCAATAATTTTATAGCGCTTGGCATTGTATTTATGCACAGTACATATCATTAAAGGGCGATCGAGCTAATAAGTTCAATTGTACGATAGCACACAAACAAAGATAAACAGAATGGTGACAGTTTGAAATTAATCGAACCAATGATAAGAAATTTATGAATTTTTGAAAAGCGAGATCACTAAATAAGTGCGTGTCTCAAACTGGCAATTTGGTCCTTGGATTGTGACGTAGACGCGGACTACTCTCCCGTTTGTCGTGTACAAAAATATCACTAACTTCTGTTTTTATTGTTTCTGCTTCCTCCCTTGGGGCACTACTGAAAATATATTATGGAAAGCATATCATTATATATCCTTTATAGAGAACAAACCCTCATGAGTCGTACATTTTTTTCCAAAAATTTACAATTGAGTCATTTTAGATATATTTTATATTATTTTATATATCGTCTCGGACATCGTTGTAGACATAGACGATCTCTTTAATTTACATCGACCACTCTTTATTTAGATTCTACCTGGAATTTTATTTTTATACGTCTGAAAATCATCCAGCAAACCATTATTATGGTTTGCTGGATTTCATGTCCCAAGTATTTCATTTCAAAAATGTATTTCAACATTTGTAATAAATTATATGAAATACATATTCATAATCTTATTGAATAACTTATCGAGTAATTATTTTAAAAGTTATAATGAGAACATTATATCGAAAATAATATCGCTAGTGATATTCGTTTGTCTCGCAATGTGATCAATAAGGGATCTAAAAGATCACGACGTTTCGTGCACCGCTGCAACACTTCGTCAGGTGATAAAAACTAATGTAAGCAAGTGTGTTTTATACTCTATGGTTGGGATCCCCCCCCCCGGAAAGCATGATAATCTTCTTTTAGCATGGGCATGATGGGGTAATTTAAGTAAACATACTCTTTGAAATAAATATGAACCAAAAACGTCATGGCTTCAAGAACATGATCGAAATGATAAAGTTGGATATTTTTTTCTTCACATTACTCATTATTGTTCAGCAATCTGGGTAAATTAAGTAGAGCTATTAAACACTGCAACAAAATGAATAATTCGATTCTTTTTTTGGCTCTTATTATTTATTAATAATATAGATGGTTACAGAAATGAGTCCCCGTCTAGAGCAGGGATGATAGCTGACGATCCTCAAAATAGTGTATTAAAAAGGAAAATGCGATCGACCGTTACATAAAATTAAAAAGGCTTTTTGATATAACTGTATTGGTATCACTTTTAGGATTATTTGTTCGTCATTATTGTTATTATTGTTATTAATAATTACCATTGCGTATAATTGGTTTCATTAATTTTTGTTTTCATTATTGATTTTTAAGATGGTTGCATTGGGTTTATCTCTCTCTCTCTCTCTCTCTCTCTGTTTCTTACTTTAAAAATTATTTAATTTTACTCACCGTAGATAACAACAGGGTGGAAAACATTAAAAGAAATTCGATTATATATATTTTATATGGTGACGTTAAAGGTCGGTCCCCAGACGTAAATAATCATATCTGATTGATTCACGTCTGTAAAAACCCAATACACACACACATATTTTGGATCAAGAACAGTCTGCCAATAATCATCTAGAATAATTTAGCACAATGTTATTTTACACGCTCCTTCAGAACTAGACTAAACATGGTGCATATGCAAAACGACTTGAAATACCTACCGATAGGTATTTGGCAGATATGTCGTAGTGGTGATGTGCATGTTCGTCGATTCCATCGTCCATGTGTCGAAATAGCTCCAGACATCATCACAGCACAGTAAGGTTTGGAAACGTGGAATAAATCAGAATTCCAGTTGGTATACCTGGAAAGTGATTAATTTATATATATTATAGGCCTATAATAAAACTTAAATTTAAGCACATCATAAATCCCACAGAGCTACTAAAAATATTTATGACATAAAGGTCCACTACATCATGACTCGAGTGTCTTTGGAGAAGAAAAAAAGAACATTGTATCTTCTGGTAAATCAATATGAAGTGCCTGTGACTGATTTTATAAATACATTGAAATGGTAGTTTTGGCATGTAGCTAGGGATCTTTCATTCATTCCTTGAAAAAAACTGGAGTCTAGGAAAAATATTAGAATAGCATATTATGGCATTATCATAAATAAATGTGAGCAAAAGATGTTCGTTCAGAAAACATGTTTTTAGTGGCATGAATTTGATTGGTCGACTTTGGGATATGAGAGATTTGTTTCGTGAAGAAAACCTTAGTTCAGTGTTTTTCTCTTTCATACATAAAACTATGTGAAGCAAAAACGTGATACAGTGGCATGACGTACCGCGTAAGAGGCTAAAAATTAACACCTCTCCACATTTTCCTGATTTCTTATGAAATAACGATCAACATCATATTCCTGCTATCAAGAATGGAAACTTGATGGCTTTCAGCATTCTACATCAATTTGGCTTTCAACAATAGTATTGTCCCATTATTTGACATTAGCCATTTGAACTTGTGACACGTGACATAGTTCGATTTATCAGGAAAACATTGAACATTTTGCATGACTTAGAAGAATCCTGAAATATGAATATTTCATCAAAATGTGATATATGAGCAATAATTCAATGATTTGTATGGTATTATGATTGAAATTAGATTTTATTTCAAAATGATTTGAATACTGATTTAAGGAGTGATGGCTCCGTGGTAGAGCAGTCACATAACCGGGAGATCCGGGTTCAAAACCAAGTCGACGTGCTAGTCCCTTTTTGTAAGGCATTAATCAATCATTCAGCTAAGTTAATAAAAACCATAAAAGTTAAGTTCTTTAACCTTATATGGAAGAATAAGCCAGATAAAATTAGTAGGAAACAGGTTGTTGGCACATATGAAGAAGGGGGACTTAAAATGCAAGATATCGAGTTTTTTAAAATGTCACTAAAGTTAACATCTTTTCGAAGAATGGTTTTAGGAATATGTAATGATGTTAATCATTTAATGCAATCATTAAAAAAAAAACATTTGTAGTAGTGTGATATTTTTCGGCATTGTCTCATGAAGTTGCTAATCCTTTTTTGCAGTTTTTGGAGACATGTATTTCACGCTCTGTCTATGTTGAGTCGTGCAGAGGGAGATGATTGGTTGACTTATCCGTTGTGGAGAAATAGCTCAATACAAATTGGACAAAATCTGTATTTTTTAAATCTTGGTATAAAAAGGCATCAGATGTATAAATGACTTGATTGATGATAAGGGAAAACTTCTGACTCGTAAGCAATGTGAACAAAATTCTGCTTGAAACTAAATTATTTGTCTTATTATTCTGCAACTCAAGCTATAAAGTGTCGATATCGAATGCATATTGAAAAATGTGGACAAAATGTAGTAGATCCTCTAATGCCGTCACATTTCAAAATACTAGTGTTAATATATTTACAAAACTTTTCTTGGAAAGACAAATTGTGTACCCACAATATGTCTGAAATGGTAACGACATTTAGATTATAGCCATTAACAAGGGCTAGGATTTTTTAAGGGGAGGTGTTCTTTTGCCCAAGTCGTGAGAAAATATTTAGCGGCGAATCAGCCAGCCAGCGAATAAGCGGGGGGTAAGGAGCACTATTCCCCCAATTCGTGAGAAAATATTTAGCGGCGAATCAGCCAGCCGGCGAATAAGCGGGGAGGGGGTAAGCACTATTTTTTGGGGGAGGAGTGAACACTCATTTTTTCCTCAACATCCACCCCTTGTTGAGCAAAAAAAAAAATTAGTGCTTACCCCCCTTACACAGATAAAGGGTGTCTTTAAAATTCTAAAACACCCCCTTTTGCCAAGGGGGGGGGGCATTTGAACACCTAAAACATCCCTGTTTGCCAATGGGGTGTTTGAACACCCCCAACACCCCTCGCTACGCCAATACCCCGGAATGTCCAAGAATGCAGAAATATCATAGGATAATATTTCGTTTTACTCCAGATATCGGTTTAAGATATTTTTAGTATAAGATAGTAAATAGGATTCTGTATTTGAACAAGCAACTGTATAAGATGAAAATAGTGATTTATGATAAATTTTCGTTTCGTAAAAAAGAGCTGGAAGATATTGTACATTTCTTTTAAAAATGTGAAATCAGTAAATCAATCTGGAATGAAACGGTGAAATGGATAAATGAAGGTTCTCGAGTACAAATAGAGTTTAATTTTGAAAATGTAATTTTTGGTTTTGAAGACCAAAAAACGATGCTTTAAATTGCATGGTGACTTTGATTAAGCATCAACTATTTGTAAAAAAGCTTAACAACAAAATTCAAAATTTTAGTTCTTTGAAGAAGAACATTATTCAATATTATTAAGACGAGAGATATATTCATTCTATATCTGGTATGTATAACAAATTTTTGACTAAATGGCAGGCACTTCAACATTTGTTTGTATGAACAACAAGGAGAGAAATGTGAAAGTATTCTGTTTTATTTGACTTAAAAAAAGACTTCATTTCATTGAATTGTAAAATGTTTTGCTTGACTCAATAAAATAGCCTATGGAGGGCTAAAACTTTTTTTTTTTAATTAATCATCATTACCAAGTTCGTCGGAGAGGACTTAAAGCCGTCGGTCCCCTGGTTGCTGACTCGTATGCCTATCATTAAATCCACTGACATAATGTAAACATCGTTATGGGGAAAAACGAATTGAAAAACAGGAGTGGCATTATACCACCATGACAGTTGATACATACCCAGGGGTCGTTCCATCAATCCATCTGTATGTATCATCCCGATCCATGTCTTCTAAACCGATGTAATAGTTACTACCCAGTAATCTCATGCCAATGAAATCCTATTTATATTATGAAGAGCAGAGGAATACATTTAGAGATTAATATCAACGTGGCGAAATGCAAAATCTTCTCATTTCGGGGGAGGGGCACAGTGAACACCCCCTCCCCCGATTCAAAGGATCAATATCTTAGTCGCTTGTACTGCGTTCCTGGCTCAGTGCCCTCAAAACTTTTGGCTCAGTACCAGTGGCGTAATGAGCAAAAATGTTTGGGGGGGCTCGCAGACAAAAAATCCGCATCACCCCACTCTTACATGCTGGCCCCGCTGAACGTTTTTCAAAGTGGGTGGGGGAGGCTAAAGTATTTACGATCAGGTATTTAGAGCGAAGTGTAAATTGGCGTGGGGTCTAGGGGCAAAGCCCTGGCAGGAGTCAAGGGGCAGATTCCCCGGAAGCTCAGGGGCTATGGGCATTTAATTACGATCAGATGAGCATTTTTGATATCTTATTCATGACATTTGCAGGTCACTAATTGGCGTGGGGTCCAGGGGGCTGAGCCCCCTGAAACTCAGGGATTTGAGGCATTTTATAACGGACATTGAGCATTCAGGGGGCCCGCCTTAGGCCCTCTGGTGGGGTCGAGGGGGCGGAGCCCCCGGAAGCTCAGGGGTTTTTAGGCATTTAATTACGGTCAGATGAGCATATTTTGATACCCTATTTGTGACACTGGCAGGCCGCTTATTGGGGTGGGGTCCCGGGGGCGGAGCCCCTGGAAGCTCATGGGTTTTAGGCAATAAATAACTGTCAGATGAGTATCCAGGGGCCTGACTTAGGGCCATTGGTTGGGTCCAGGGGGCAGAGCCCCCGGAAAGTGGAAACTCAGGGGTTTTAGGCGTTTAATTACGGTCAGATGAGCATATTTTGATTTGTGACACTGGCAGGACAATAATTGGCGTGGGGCCGAGGGGGGCAGAGTCACCGGAATTTCAGGGGTTTTAGGCATTAAATTACAGTCAGATGAGCATCTAGGGGCCGTTCTAGGGACCTAGGTGGGGTCCAGAGGGCAGAGCCCCTGGAAGCTCAGGGGTTTTAGGCAATTAATCACGGTCAGATGAGCATATTTTGAAAACCTATTTGTGACACTGGCAGGTCACTAATTGGCGTGGGGCCCAGGGAGCGTAGCCCCCTGAAACTCAGGGATTTGAGGCATTTTATAACGGTCATTGAGCATTCAGAGGGCCCACCTTAGGCCCTCTGGTGGGGTCAAGGTGGCGGAGCCCCCGAAAGCTCAGTGGTTTTAGGCATTTAATTACGGTCAGATGAGCATATTTTGATACCCTATTTGTGACACTGGCAGGTCACTAATTGGCGTGGGGTCCAGGGTGGAGCCCCGGAAGCTCAGGGTTTTAGGCAATAAATTACTGTCAGATGAGTATCCAGGGGCCTGACTTAGGGCCATTGGTTGGGTCCAGGGGCAGAGCCCCTGGAAGCTCAGGGGTTTTAGGCGTTTAATTACGGTCAGATGAGCATATTTTGATACCTTATTTGTGACACTGGCAGGACACTAATTGGCGTGGGGTCCAGGGGCGGAGCCCTGAGAAGCTCAGGGTTTTAGGCATTTTATAACGGTCAGATAAGCATTCAGGGGCCTGCTTTAGGCCCCTGGTGGGGCCGAGGGGGCAGAGCCACCGGAATTTTAGGGGTTTTAGGCATTAAATTACAGTCAGATGAGCAACTAGGGGCCCGTTTTAGGGCCCTAGGTGGGTCAGAGGGCAGAGCCCTGGAAGCTCAGGGTTTTAGGCGTTTAATCACGGTCAGATGAGCATATTTTGATACCTTATTTGTGACACTGGCAGGTCACTAATTGGCGTGGGGTCCAGGGGGCGTAGCCCCGGAAGCTCAGGGGTTTTAGGCATTAAATTACGGTCATAATGAGTATCCAGGGCCCGCCTTGGGCCAATGGTTGGGTCCAGAGGGCAGAGCCCCTGGAAGCTCAGGGTTTTAGGCGTTTAATTACGGTCAGATGAGCATATTTTGATACCTTATTTGTGACACTGGCAGGACACTAATTGGCGTGGGGTCCAGGCGGAGCCCCAGAAGCTCAGGGTTTTAGGCATTAAATTACGGTTAGATGAGCATCCAGGGGCCCGCCTTAGGGCCCTAGGTGGAATCCAGGGACAGAGCCCCGGAAGCTCAGGGTTTTAGGCTTTTAATCACGGTCAGATAAGAATATTTTTATACCTCATTATTTTGTGACACTGGCAGGTCACTATTCTTTCGTTCTTTCTCTCTTTCTTTTTATTATTTTTCTCTTTAGTATACTTTTTCCAAAAAAGTGAGGGGCGGAGCTCGAGGCCCCGGAGCCCCGTCGTTCTGCTGGCCCTGCCATGTAGGCCTCTAAATAAGCATATTTCTTGCCTGACTGTAAATTTAGGAATTTGTAATTTTCCAACAAACGCATAAAAAAGTATAATTTACTAAAAAGTGAGGAAAAATCTCGGAAAATTATGTCATTTCAGCAACATTTGTAAATCACCGGTATCGAATTAGAAATGAACCACGTTTGAATTTTATTGTGACACTGGCAGGACACTAATTGGCTCCCCATATGCAAGTGCCCCCACCCGATCTACACCTTGTTGGCGGGAAAAATCGCAACTGATCTCCCCTACCTATCTTCTTTCTCTCTTTCTTTCCTTACCTTTCCCTCCCCTTCCCTTTCCCTTCCCTTCCTTCTTTCTCTTTTAGGTTTGCTAGGGGGGAGGCAAGGGCCTTTCGCCCCCCCGATCCACATGTTGTTGGCGGGATTAATCGCAACTGATCTCCCTTCTTTTCACCCTTTTCTTTTCTTCTTCCTCTTTTTTGTTGTTCCCTTTTAGCTCTCCTCTTTCCTTTCCCTTCTCTTTCTTTTTGGGCGGGGAGAGGGGCCTTTGCCCCCGATCCACAACTTGTTGGCGGGAAAATTGCAACTGATATCCCCCTTCTTTTCTTTTCTTCTTCCTCTTTTTTTCCTTCCCTTTATCTCCTCTTTTTCTCTTTTCTCTTCCTTTCCTTCCTTCTCTCTTATTTTTTTGATGGGGGGCAACAGCCTGGGAGGCAAGGCCCTTTCGGCCCCCCGATCTCCTTCGTTTTCCCCCATTTTCTTTTCTCCCCATTTTCTTTTCTTCTTCCTCTTCTTTCTTTCCCTTTCTCTCCTCTTTCCCTTTTTCTTCTTTTCCTTCTCTCTCTCTCTCTCTCTTTTCTTTTTCTATGTGGGTCATGGTTTAATTTTATTTTAGCACCCCAAGCCCCACCAGTACGCCAGTGCTCAGTACGGTAATGGTTAAAATAGGAATGTTCCACCAGTATTCTTAAGAATTTAAATCGGAGTTTTGGATGTCACATTTTCCAAACACGACAACGTATAAAGGTTTATGTATTTAAGCTCACTGGTGGAAAATCGTGAGACGGTGGACACAAGCATCAATGTTCTGTTTCTTTATTTTCTTCATCTGAGACTTTTCCATGGTGTACCTATTGGGTTGTTTAAGTCATGCCTAACGGTCAATAAAAGTTTTCTAGAAATGTTTAACTTCATAGAACACCCGCTAATTAGAATACTATTTGTTCTGAAGAAAGAAAAAAAATTGCCAGAAAAAATCCTGATACTTCATATGAATAAGTAGGCAACGCTTAAAAGATGTTTCATTTGGAAAACTGTATAGGGTTTCAGTAATACGTTTTGCTCTATGAGATTTATGATAAATATCTCATGTAATAGATGGTAAAAGTGCGTACGTACATTTTGTTCAGCTGATGTAATGATTGGCATGTCACCCCCTAAGCTTTGACAGTGTGCACGTGTTTTAGTGAATGTCCTGCTGACATCACCATGGTAGAAGACATACTGATAGCCACCAAACACATCCAACCCTGATGTAGAACACTCTTGACATTCAACTGTAAGATAACAATAAGAGACAATGAAACAACACGTTATTTTTCACACTGCAGTGGGGCTTTACCATACCCCTTCCCCCTCGCCGTCTTCGAATTGCCCATCAAAAAAGAAAGGAAACAAAGGGAAATAGAGGGAAACATCTGAAAGGGAAATTTAGAAGGAAAAACGGAAAAGGAAGACGGAAGTGACAGAAAGATATGACATTAATTCCTATCATACACCCTCCCTTATTCTAGCCCATTTCATTATTTCATTCAACTGGTAGACCTTTGTCCCTAATCCCCCCTCCTACAAATTTCCCAGGGGCGTCTAATCTACGACAGGAGCAGTTCTTTCCTCAATCATTTTGGTAATTGGCTGTTTATCCTGTGTAACTTATTATCTGAAGGGATCTTTTTACAACTAGAATAATACAATATTATTATAAACATAGAATGTACAAAAGAAATATAGTATAAACAAAAACGAAAAATACATGTTCAAAGAATTATACATTGCATCAGTAGGTCTACACACCTTATATCAAAGAGATTAGGAAGGAGAGATAATGTACAGAGGGAGGTAGCTGAGGAGAGAGAGAGAGGATGGGAAAGAGAGAGAGAGAGAGAGAGAGAGAGGGGGGGAGGTAGAGTTAAAAGAAAAAGGGAGATACAAAGATGTGAATACGAGGGGAAAGATAAGAGGAGACAGATAAAAGGCGATGAGAAATAAAGCCGAGGGTGAGAAAGACAGACAGATATATATATATATATATTTAAAGAGAAAGAGAGACAAAGAGGGATAGAGAGAGAGAGAGAGAGAGAGAGAGAAAGTACCTCATTAGTATACATTCTTTGTAAAGTGATTATGATTATGGTCCTATGTTCTTTTTTATTGTCAATGTAAGTTCAATCTAACGAATCTTATACAGTGAAAGCCTCACTAAAATGAAGGGAAAGAACAGTTGCCAATTACAGTGTATGAACTCCCAAACATTCCAAAGTTCCTGTACACGAAAAACTGACTGACTGGTGATAAACAATAAACAAGTGTCGACACTTATGAATTTCATAGGCCATCCCATGCTTGTAGAACAGAATAGTAGAAACATCCAGTTAGTTTAAAACAAACCTGTTGTAGATGAAAGAATCCATATCAGAGTAAGAGGCAGGAACATCCTAAACCCTCCAAGTATTGAATCCCCAGACATTGTCAATATCACAGAAACACAGAGAGTGAGATGCAGTGCCCAATAGTGAAGTCCAATATCGGATATCTATCAAGTCCCTTCTATGTACACATTGCAAAAACGATTTGGCTTGGGGTTATATCCATTAGGGCTATATATCCTGTTAAGAAGGAGCAGCTTGACGTGGCATGTGATCTGATTCCAGTACCAAAATATAATGCCTGAAGATTGAAAAGGAAGTCGATTTTGCCAAGTATCAAATAAGAGACAAACTATTTCCTCCTTATGGAGTTACGGGTTAACACCACTAATCAGAGGGTGGTGGAACGTAAATGTTTGAGAGCTACAAAGTTATTTCCGATTTACAGGATCATCGTTTTCTAAGAGGGTGCTCATGATCTGAACTACTTCCCAACATCCACGCCACAGCTGAAATAACAAATACATCAACCTGTAATATCGATGATTGATACTTTAAATGTATCCATGTCTATGAAATGAAATCAATCTGCAGATTCAATTTTCATCAAAGATCTATTGTAAAGTATAATTAACAATATATGGAAATGAGTATGTACCCTTTAGTACGATCCAAGTGTATGAACATGATAGAACTTCTGCCTTCTTTTAAACGATTTTATATTTGTATAAATCAAGAACAGCGCTCTATTAACTCTTCGGTCCGTATTCCAATCAGTTAGACCTGACCCTAGGTCTAATATCATGTTTAACAAAAGGAAAACTTAGACCTCAGACTATAACTTCCTTTGACTAGATTTTAGACAACAGCTTAAACCCAGCGCTTGGTTTTAATTTTAGTAGAACACGGGACGAAGGTTTTTAACCTTTTCGTCATTTCGTCACGTGGGATTCGCCTTATTTCACACTCTTTTTTATCTGTCTCACACTCTACCATTATTAAAAAAAATGCAAATCCTACCTATCCATGACTTATTAACCTTAAATACTGCAATGTTCATGTTTCATCTGTCTAATAAACTTCTTCAAAAGATTTATGATGATTATTTTACTTTGAATTGTTCCATTCATAATTACGATACTACAAATGCTCAAAATACCCACCTTCCTTTAAACCGCATAGCAACAACTCAGAATTCAATTTGTTACTATGGCCCAATTACTTGGAATAACCTCCCAACTAATCCCAAGAATAGTAAGACTGTAAAACATTTCAAACGATTAGTTAAACAACACCTCCTGAACTCATAAATGATGAATATTTTGTTTATGTTTTCTATCTTCTCTTCATTATCATTTGTTGTTTTGTTTGACGTTATGTTTTTCCTGTGATGATTTTTTTGATATTTTCTTACAATTTATAATATGTCATATGTATACTTGTTAAGGGGTCATTTTTAATAAGCCAATTAGTGCTTTTCATGATCCCGCCACTATTATTCATATGTATTTGTTATTGATTTGTAAATTGTTTTGAAAGTGGAAATAAATTGAATTGAATTGAATTTCTTATTCACATGAATAGCTCTGGATTTGAGAATAAATGGAAAAAAGTTAAACATTCTTCTCTGGTCTATTGATAGTAACAACATGAAGATAGTATACAAATATACACTGTCTCGAGAGGTTCTGGTTAAAACTATGCGCAAGAGGTGACTCCAATAGTACTATTTGCTGAGGGGCGCAGCCCCGAAGCAAATGGTACTTTTTGAGTCACCGAGGCCCATAGTTTTAACCAGTACCTCGAAAAGAGGGCATGGTATATTTATTTTATATCCTACATCACAAATTAATCTTCAAAAAAAAAAAAAAAAAAAAATCTAATTTTTGGGAAAATTTTTGGAAAATTACAATCAAAAAAAAAAAATCAAAAATCAAAAACAAAATTCAACGCCCAAATAGTACTCTCATATAGTACTTCTACTCCCAAATAGTACTCCCAAATAGTACTTTTTCAGAGCAACATTAAATAGTTGAAATATTTCTGGTCACGTGACGAGCTCTCAACCAATCAAAAACCAATAAATTTTTGATGCAGGATATAATACTTATTATCCTCAATTCCATTGTTACTTTTGTTGAAATTGTTGCAAGTTATGTTTACTACGATCTGGGCCCCGTCTTGTAAAGAGTGCGCGCGCTCGGTGTGTGTAGGCGTGGGGGTGGGGGTGGTCCCTTCATTTTCAGGTAAGGGGATGTACGTCTAACAACTATTAAGAGAGGGGTGTCTCTTTAATATTTCCCATATTAAGATTATCATAGTAAATGCTACATATAAAGTGATAGCACCACGAATAAATTAGTTATCAACTGCGTTGCGAGAAACAAAATTATTCCACACTTGTGTGTGTATAATAATTTTCAAGGTTTGATATGACGTTGTTCTACTCTTCATGTTTTCTATTCATCATAAAAGAAAGATTCATCCTGTCTAAACAAAACTTCTAGACAGTTTGTTTTTACTAATATCACTCAGGGTGTCAACTGTACAAAGAAAAATCAAGCAAAAATAGTGTTTTTTTTGTGTGTGTTTTTTTTTACCGGGGCACGGTACCTTTGCATCCATTGCCTCGTGATAAGGGAATAATGAAACTATAATTCAGTTGAGATTTTTGTCTGCTGAGTATGATTGTATTTTTTAAAATCATATACCTTGACCATAAATTTGTGATCGGCGAGACGCTCGTTTGTCTGAATAACTGCCAACCGATAAATACACAGTTGCATTGCACTGAGTTTCGTAGGGAAAGTTAATCAAACTCAGCGGTGTACTATAAAACTGGGACTGAACTCAAATTGAAATTGCCAGGGGATGAAGCCCAAAATGCTCTTTTGAAAATAAAAATTATTTTGAATAAATTACAAGGCCATATGATTATTTAATCTTTTCTATGCAGTATGATAGTCATGCCCTGAACCTAAATAAGACGCTAAAATGGACGCTAAACCCAATATGAACCCAGATAAGAACTTTCGACCACTTGAATAGCAATTTTCCTACATATAACTGGGTCCATGATACTTCTATCCGTGTCCCTTGAACTCTTCAAATCACGTTGCCACTGCGTACAGACACATTTTCGCTAAAGGGAATCACGCCATTGGACGGAATCTGAACTCTTAAAGTTTTGTAAACTTACCGGGGGAGCAAACCTTTTTTTAGTGGAAAATACAGAATTTGCATATCCGGGCACTTCCTACCCGGATATATGAATATTCGGGCATCTTGCTTCTCGAATTGAGGTGCTGGTTGCTCGAATATCGAAAATTTGCAATTTAAAACATTCCTGAGGCTCTGTGTCTACAGTCCCCCCCCTCGATTTGTGCACCTATGCTCATTGAAGGAGAAGTCCACCCTGGTATTTTAAATAGTTTAATAGAAGTACTATAGAAAAGATAGAGCAAAAGCCGATTGAAAATAAGAAAGTTAAGAATTTCGTAATGTGCTATAAAAACAAAGCAACACTGTTAATCATACATTGACCCAAAAATAATTATTGCAAATCTGTATTATGCAAGCCCTGTATGAAGAAAAAAAAAATCCGTCATCAATAACTAAGAAAATGAAAGTTTATGACATTTTCTGTACAGAGCGAATTGGAGAGGAGCTCGCACAGTCTTGTCAATAGTGTTTCACTGATGACAACTTCAACAATTTAAATTTTAATCGGATATTGGTCAACTTTCCACTTATTTATTTCTCTAATGTTTCTGCCTTTATTACAACCAACTTACGACAGGGTTGACTTTCTCTTTAAACTTATCCGTTTTCACTACCTTTGTGTGTCGGGCGTCGAGCAATGTAATCTGTTGTTATTGATGTTGTTGTTGAATTCAGCGTTATATAAGGCAATCAGTCAAATTTGACTATTATCACCAACTATATTTTGTTGTTGCTCTGTGTACAAGTGCAAATTAAGTTCAATGTCAAAACGAGATAGACTGACTGATGAGTGCACCTCAATGAAAGTGGGTTAGAAGTCAATGTTTTGAAATATAGATACACAATGTACATGCCTTGCATACACGAATAGTGCTTGTTTCGATTTCTTTCACAGAAATCAAGTTTACCCGATTATTTGGGGATCGCTTGATTAATATTCTACTGTATGTGATTTCATACAGGGCTCAATTTAACTTTTGTAGCGATAGATCCTTTTTACTTCATTCGCCCCCTCTCTCTCTCTCTCTCTCTCTCTCTCCCTGTTTCTCTCATTCTCTCCGCGTATGTCTATTTCGCTGTCTCTCTCTCTGTTTTCTCTCTGTTATTCTCTCTGTCTCTCTCTCTCTCCCTCTTTCTTTTGGAGTTACTGTATGATGAGAAAGGAAGGTGAAAAGTTTAGTATCCAGGTGACAATATAACATGCCTGGTTAAATAGAAATATTTCGGAAGAATAATTGTAGTTTATTCATGTTAAAGCTGTGAACTCTATCGCATGCCTTTTTAAACCGAACTTCATCATATTTAAAATGTTGGATTGAGTTCCTAAAAATGCAGCTGCCCCATCATAAATGTGTGAGGGGTATGAAGTTATAACAAATTCAAACAGCAAATAACATCTTGTATTAAAAAACAACAAGGAAATTTTTGTATTTTCCCTTCATATTAGACCTAGGTATTCGCGTTACTATGCCTCCATTCAGGGGTAGTCTACCATGTCTACAGCCTGGCTCAGTTAGGCAGTCTGGAAAAGACAAATGGTGGTAGTGGGAGGCAAGCATTTAAAAAGAAACCCAGAGCAATGGCAAAAGAGACGTTTAGATACTATTTCAATTTCTTAGAAATGTATGTTTAGGCGAACCAGTCCCAACACTAAAACACACGGATGGATTAAAAGGGCTACACAACAAAAAAGAGAAAGACAGAAATTAAACGAACATCATAATTTCACAAAGTGCGTCGATTTTTTTTTTTTTTTTTTTAATTTAATTTTTTTAATTCCCCCAAGCATTTTATTAAAAGAAATACATTCATCCCAATTTTCAGTTTTACTTTGATAGAAGAAACGAGACATTCTGTGTTAAATACATCAAAAGTAAGGTACTTAAAACATCAAAAATATATACCACCTTTCCCGTTTTCACCCACACCCACATCACTCTCTCGCATACACAAGAAATCACTGATGATATACAAGTCATTCCGCTATCACAGATATTCATGAATTTATCTTAAATGGATGGAAAAGGAAGCTGCAAGACAGTTGTTGTACTTTGATTTCAAAATAGTACTTTAATAAAGATATGTCTACAATACTTGTTCAACCTAGGTTCTAGGGCAATTATATACCCTATTCTACATGCCATATAAATCATGTTCGGCTTAATACGTAATACGTCATTTTAATGATCGCATATTGCAATAGGTGGTGGAACACAAGGCTTTTAAAGTTGCATTATATTGGCTTTTCAAGTATTTGCAAGCGTTATGATATGGTCAATTTATTTATTTCAAAATATACTCTCTGATCTAGACAAACATTGTACGTTTTATTACAGAACCTTAATACACTTCAACCTTTAATCATACAACACTCTGTTCTGTTACAGAAATGTACACATAATACAGAAAACTGTGAAGCCTATTGTCTAGCCTATATAAAACTATATTTCTCGGCCATTTCTGTATAACTACATTCTATTTGAAGTAGATATCAAGCTGAACTGCATTTTCAAAACAGAAAGAAAGTCTTGAAGCCAATACTGAATTCAGCACTTCTACTTCCTTCTGCTTCTTCACCTTCTTCTTCCATTTACATTGTAACTTATCCTTTGGCTAAGATTCAATCAAATCATTCAGTACTGAAGAATGGCAAGACAAGTTTTGATTGCAACTTTCAAATTATCATATTTCATCATTTTGAAATTGATTTTGTGCCAATTAAAACACATTGATTTTGTGGCACTTAAAACACTTTGGTTGCCACTTAAAACACGTTAGTTTCCACTTAAAACACGTTACTCATTAGTTGCCACTTAAAATGATAAATAGTATCTGACCATAGATATATTCATCAGTAAAACTTGCTACATCAAACAACATCAATTTAAAAACTATTTTGTATCACTCTTATTTTCAGAGACACTTTCATATTTCATGCTTCAAATAATTGATGAAAAACATATTTCTATGGGATACAAAAGTAAGGCCACAAGTACAAGAATAGAACAAGCGGGATACACAGCGGTAATGACATGTATGACTCACTCCATGAGGAAATAGCTTTAACAATAGCTATAACACTGAAATACAAATGTTTTACCGAAAAGTAATATACCGGTACTTTGTTGAAAGATTAGAATGCACAGTTGAGGCTCGTGCAGATATGATGCAGCAAAACCCCAGCGTTTTATTTTCAAGACGTAAAATTTAATTTTCTTTACATTTGTGTATATCATATTAAAACAAAGAGTTCAGTGAATAAGCACAAGTCCTTGGTGCGCAGTTTCCATTAATTTTGCATGTAAAAAAAAAAGCATTGGGATTTTCGCGGCAATTTACCACGTTATTTGTGAACGAGGCTTTACAATGTAGTTCTTTGGCTGAAATCCAAAATCAATGTCATGTGTAATGAATGCCATCCACATCACTTAGGCACTTTGAGTATAATGACCCTTTTTAGTGCTCTTCATACTGCCAATGTTTAAATACTATATTTATTATTTTTGGCTTTATATGAAAATTGTTTTTCTTCCTGATATTAGAGATAGTTTCAAATTTTATGAAGAGAGACAAGATATTTCAACATTAGTATATTATAGTATATTACTATAAGTTACATGTACATTGTCATCTAACTACATGTATATCATTTGAAGCACAATGACTCTTTCTGTGCTGTTTATACCATCAAATTCTGATACTGTATCTGATAAATTTTGAAAAATTAAAACTTGTTTTTCTTCCTGAAATTTAATTGGTTGCTTGAATTAGCAGTTAGATCCATGGTACATCATTGTATCAAGATTAGCAATGAATAATGGAATCATAAAATGGAATCCCTGTCACAACAAATCATATTTTTAATTCATGCTCATAAACTCGGTGGCAAATATGCATGGGAACGATTTGACGATACATTTTTTTAACAATGCTCAACTCTTCTCTTGAGACTTGTTTATTTCCCCATAATAGTAATAATAGTCACATTTTTATGGGGCTTGTTACTATGTTTCTAAGCGCTTTACATTGTAATCATCATTACCCTAGTCAATGGATTCAATTTCCTCATGTCTACCTTACATACATTCTTTTTTATCAAAACTGTCAACAGAAAATCTCACACGACAACTATGTTGTCACCACAGATAAGTTTTTCTTGGCAAAGTCAAAAACATATTCATTGTACATACAAATAAATGACATTTTCCTGGTGATTCAATGAAACATCTTGGGCGGTAATGCCTAAATGATATAATAATAATATTGATTTCTTAAAAAAAAAGAATATACATACATCATTATATTTACAAATGTGTGCAAGACCTAGTCTAATTTTAAGGCACATTTATTTCACAAATATGTATTCAACTTGGTATATAGAACAAATTATACCAAAAGTACAATATTAGAAATTCTTATGCAAGTTGACGTAAACATTACCATTATACCAAATTAGGAATATACGATAGATTTGCTTCAACATTTTTTTAAACAACAAAATATACATGTAAAAATCCATACCAGTCTTCATGCAAAGAAAGTAAATATACCTTTGAATGTTATATTATAAAGAGAATAACTACAGTACATTACATATAACCTTGACTTCTGTGAAATGCAATTCCAAAATAAGTACACAAACAATACTATAACAAATATTATTACAATTGATAGTATCATGATTTTACAGCAACTGACCTGAAAGAAATATATATGGTAGTACTGATATCTACATTATAAGGGCACAATTACAAAATACAGAAACCAATCCTACAACATTTAAAGTGTACCAATCACCTGTAAAAAATGTTTTGTTTATAGGTAGAATGCACAAAATCAACCTTAAAACAATTAGGGGGTAGAGGGAATATGGATGGAAAGAGGGAGGGAGGAGGGAAGAGGAAGAGGGGGAGGGATGGGGAATGAGCAGGGGGAAAAGGGGACGGAGGGAGAAGGGGTAGGCAGAGAGCAGGGAGAGGGGAAGTAAGGGGGGAACAGGGACACATTGCTTTGGCATAAAGGTTTATCATAATCGTATTACTTTCTTGTCGATAATCAAAAGGGCAAGTTATAGCAAATTATAATTAGAAGGTAACAAAGTAAAAACTATATCTTGATTTTAGCAGATGACCAAACATTACAATAGCATCATGCTTTCATCATATATATGTATTAAATAAAAAATGTATACATGGCTATCAGAGTTCATATCTATGATTCATATAACTATTTTAAAAAATGCATTAAGAGTAACAAATATATTTAATCATTGCTTGAGTCATTATATTTCCTGCCCCTCACTCTCTTTCTCTCTCTTTCTGTCTCTCTCTCTCTCTCTCTCTGTATTTCATACTCATCATTTTATCTTTGTCTTCATTGATTTCCATGGAGGTTTCATCATGAGGGTTTACTCACTTTCCAAGCAGCATAAATGAGTTGGATTGTGTTGATAAAGTCAACCCTTAGCATTTCCAAGTGATCAAAGCACTTTACATTTACACATTTTTATTTCAAAAATTATCATCAATTACTATTCCATCCGTAGACACTGTCCAAGCTCTGTTAAATGAAATCTGTCTTATTACAGAGACAGGGTTGTTTTGTCAATTTCAAGATAACAATCTTTTATCTAATGTCTTTTGCTGTGTGTATTTTTCTAATCAAATGTACAGAGTTGTAGTTAATGTGTAGGATAATAATGCATAATCCAATGTCTTTTAGTCTCTTTCAATCAAAGATACAGAGACGTCTTGTACATAAAAAGGATGACTGTATGATTGGATGTCTTTTATCGGATGAGGTGTGTTCAATGAAAGGGTATGAGATGTCTTGCTGATTCACAAGAATTTACTGCACAGGAGCTTTGTCAAATGGAATGTAATTGGTCCTTGGATTTACAGGATGTCCAGATTAGCATATTCTTCAAACTGATGCAGATGTTGATTCATGACATCATAGCAAAGCTGGTACTGATCCTGATGGATGCAAAGAATTAAAAAAAAAACATCAAAATAAATATAACATCTTGTTTAAACTTATATGTACCATTCAAATAATCTTGACACATTGTGTTTATCATGGGATAGATATATATACCAAGGCTTCAAAATAGTTAACTGTTTCCAGTGTAAGATCAATCTATACTGGTCATAAAATGGTTGTCATGGAGCTAATCAAGATCGGAAATGGGCAGGTTTGCGAAGCCAATGGGTTGCCCAAATCACTCATCTATCAATTGCTTCCTATTGTTTGTACAAAATCACATGTATGGCAAATGAGCAAGAGCGTAGTGAGGTGAAGAAAGCAACTGAGGTGTTAATATTAAATTTATATACATGTACTTATCAGATGAGACCAAAGAACGTGTTTCTCTCACATGTAGGAGCAAAAGCCTTACGATGAGTTAGAGAAAGGGGGTATTATCACCTTTGATATTTTCATGTCCCCCTCCCTTTAATACCCTTTTTGAAATTATATGGTTTGAAGGGAAAGAGGCTCCTGGTGCCTGCTGTACAAACATGTAGCAGCATGTATGCCATAGTAGACATCGATATGATTTGCTCTCATCATTATTTTTATGATCTTTATACTAAAAATGGTAGGAATGCATACATGTACAGTGTACTTCAAAAGACACAGAACATGGAATGAAACATTATCAACTGTGAGTTCCTATTTTCCATCATTACATACATGTAGAAGCATGATTTATTTTAATAATGTTTTCCACATGTTTTCTAGTACTTTTTTACCAGAAGAATACTTTGTATTGATGGCCATACCAGCCATTGCTAATACAGGTGTACCAGGAAATAGGAAGGAACTTGGATTCTCTGAAGGTAGAACTAGATCAAATCATCATCCCATTAACAATAAACTCTATGACTATATGTACATGTATGGTACTTCCTTGTTGATAGCAGAGTACAAATGACCATTATTTGTATTACTATGGGGTTGATTTATCTGTTTCAAACCCCCCAAAACATTTTTTCTTCTTTCCCCTCCTTTCAAACTATTGCACCCCTCATGGAAGTTACACTGTAAATAATTGCAGAATGAAGTACATCATTGATAATTCCCTCAATCAATTAGGCATGAAAATCAAAACTAGTGAAGATGAAATGGATTTATGTGATTTTCTCTGATGAAAAGGTTGACTTTATTTGATTTCACTGATGTGGAATGGCTAATTGGGAAAGTCCAAAGAACATACATCAGGCGGTGCGCTCGAGTGCAATTACCTCACGATTTCCTTTTGATTTGACCTTGCTTTTCTCTTGAATAAACACGTTGTTTGCGTGAAACCGCTGGGAAAGTGTCGCAGCAAACCTGCCATAACTGGCATATGACAATGAATCTTAAAGATCTTTACATTTTTGAAAAGAGGAATAATCATATTAACTATACATTAAATTTTTTTTTGTAATAACGAAGAAAAAATGGGGACAAAAAGACAAGAAACTTTGTATGAAAAAAAAAAAAAGGTCCAAAAGAATGTATAAAATTACACATTTTTAATCTGTGGACAACAAGGATATTCGAACATTTATTAAATAACTTTTAAAGAAAATTTCTGTGACATATCAATTTTATAAACCAATGCAACAGGATGTGTCTGGAAATAATCCAACATAATGCATTTTCATACCTTCAATACGAGCACCGATCTACCGAGTCGTCCCCACATTACATCGCGGGTGATGACGTCATGCTCAATAGCACAGTCCCACACACGCTAGTTTGTGTTGGGGTTGATTGGTAAAAACGGCTTTCAACATGATTTCGTGGAGTAGATTGTAATTGTTGCAATGTTTGAATTAACCCCTAAATTTCTCCAATATTTATAACAAATGTATAATACGGAAATAAAGCTAAATTACACTGATTATCAACCTCATAGCTTTACTGTAAATAAGACGGAATAAAATGGCGCCAAACATGTACAGTCGTCTGCACCATTCAGTGCGGCACCGCGAGCTCATGCCTGTGTCCATCGTTGGAGCAGGAGGTGTACTCCACCACTACTACTTTCAAATAGTAGTAGTTGTATAGTAGTAGTAGCAGTCGTAGTTGTAATAATAATAATAGTAATAATAATATTAATAACAATTATAATAATAATGATAATAATATATCATTATTATTATTTTTAGAGGATTTTAAAAAGTCAAAGATCCACTCGGCTCGGCTGAAATATCTCAGCTCACGATCACTGCAGTTAATGATAATGCGTATAGACCTCTAGCTTAGCACTACGTCTAGTACGTGCTAGCTAAGAGGCAGCAATCGCACACATGAATAGTCTATACACAAATTACAAACGAATGTACACAATAAATACGATGTGGTTGATCGGCAAGTTTGACAGTAGACTCACGGTTTGAATTTTTAAATTATTCTTTCTAACATCTTTAAGTTAAAAAAATTGTATTTTATTGCTAGTTATGTGTCGTCAATTGTCACTAGTATGCCGATTTTGGGTGAAATCTGTTGAGTTTTGTACAGTGGTGTTTGAAATGTTGAGAATCAATAGCACAGCTTTTAATACACAGCCAGCTAGGATAGTAATGCAGCTATGTGTGCTCACGATCAGCTGGCTGCTTAGGTTTACGTAATTTTGTGTCAATGCGCATGCGCGAGTCTGTGAAGGAGCAGTGACGTCGATTTCTCGTAAGCTTGCTGCTTCTCATTTTCTGAAAAACACCCCATTCATTTTCCACTGTATCTCCGAAAATATGTCATGGATACAGCAAAAATTTCGTCACCAGCACCGTAAAGGTCTCATGAATATGCATATTAAGTCTCATGAATATGTAGCCATGCGACCGGATATGTCTGGAAATAATCTGAGGGTAGTTTTCGGAGACAACTGAACATGAAATGTTTGTTAAAATGACAAATAGATCATCATTTAATACAATTTTTCAGATGTACTTCGATATGACCATTTTACATCGTTCCTCAAAGTCTGAGCGAAATCCGCTGACAAACAAAGGAGATATGAGAGGGAGAAATTTTGGTGAAAAAGTGAGCTTGGCAACGTGAGTGCTTCGATGATCGCTGAATATTCAAAACGATTTTGGTGTTATCAGTAAAATAATTGGCATGCTCCGCACCGCCTGATTGTATATTGTGTCTCATTAGATACCAGGGGAGTGTTTCACAAAGACTAAGATTGACTTTAAGTTGGACTTAACTATGGCAGGCCGTTCATGCCACTGTTTGCTCTCACCATTATGATCTTTAGATAATAATTTTTCCTTTAATAATGAATTATCAAAAATGTGAGTTTTGTAGACTTGTACCCATGATTTGTACGTCCCTTGAGAGACAAATGCCAGTAAATGGAGAGAGTAAACAGTGGCATGAATGGCCTGCCATAGTTAAGTCCAACTTAAAGTCGATCTTAGTCTTTGTGAAAGTGAAACACTCCCAGGTATTATTGATTTGTATTCAACACATAGGAAATACAGATTATAAAATAAAATCATCTTAACTGGCTCAATCCTTATTTTCAGGGACCATGGAAGAACAGGATCAGTGAACATCATCATATGAATACACAAATACTCCTTTAAATATACCACATGCATACACACTACATAGGATTAAGGTCAATGTGGAGTCCTATTCCTAGCTATTGCAGGATTGTTGAAGAACAGAATTTGTAGATTAATTCTACTGAATTCCTTGATAGGATTAAATCAAATGGTACACATAATTAAAGGGACTAAATATTGGGCTTTCTGACTGTTACCACAAGTCTTGTATCCGTATGTTTCACTCAGCTTCAGTGATATTGGAACAGAAATAAATCAAATCTAATCAAATATTTCAATGAATTCTTACCAAGGTTTCGACCATGTTAGGTCTACTTGATCTGAGTCTCTTGACAGCCTGGAAGATGTCTATTGTATTGTCTTTTCTCAGCTTCTCCACGACTGACCACAAGGCACAGAACACACCGCTACGACCAATCCCATTTCTATAGGGTAAAGCAAGAGAACATTGTGAAGAATATTAACCCATTGCCTACAGGAACCAGGTGGCTCCTGTATTAAAGGGGAAGTCCACCCTGATTGGTTTTAATAGAAGCAGAATATTTAGAGAAACAATTCAGTGAGAGTTTGAGAAAAATCGGACAACAAATAAGAAAGTTGTGAATCTTTCAAAATCATAAAAAATCATGGAATCTTTGAGACAAATCGTGATGTCATCCCCTCACAATTCACCACTGATCTGAGGGACAGAATGACCAAAAATCTCCATTTCTCTGAATGTTAATGGAATAGTAGACCTATCTTATATTGGGGTGCATAAAAGAACATGTTATCCGTTATATATAATCGAGATAGGCATGAAGAAATATATCTTTTGATCAAAATGGAATTTAATGACATTTCTTGCATTCAACAAAGGATGAAATGTGAGGAGGTGACATCATATTTAGAGATCGCGTTGCCAATTTGACTCACAGTTTTTGAAGTATTTCATGAAAAGTTATACTTTTTTCACCTTGTATTGAAACAAATTTATTATCAGGGTGGACTTCCCCTTTAAGTCCATGTGGATGAGAAGATCCAGTAGCCAATGGGTTACTAAATGGTGTTAGGTTGAGGTGATTCAAAATTTATATTAGAACCATACTGAACTATTAGCACTACCACAAAATCCCCTCTAGCGCCATCTCAAGTCAGCTGTAGCATAATTTACAACCTCCAACGAACATGAAAACATGTATAATCAAACCAAATTTGCATATTCATAACAATTGAAATTCAAACATGGTATTCTGTACATGGTATGGGAGCTTGGATTCTGAGGGTAATAAAGGTTTCAACTGAAAGTTTTTGCACTTGCGAGTTGCCTACATGACTTCATCAGCATATAAGATAGGTCCAAACAGTTTGTCAGTTGATAAAAATTCACATGTTCATGTATACCGCTCCAAGGTTTATCTCTCAAAACTTATGAGGGAACCGCTGCATTTTTTCAACGTAAAGTGTAATATGCCTCACATATCGGTATCTGATACACATAGCTCAGTGAATACGTGCAAGTACTTTGTTGCCCATAGTTGCCATTCATTTACATGATTAAAAAAAACGCCACAGCTTTTCTGCGGCTGTTTACCATGCTATATCTGGACAAATCTTAGCATGTACAACATGTATATACAGTCAAACCTGTCTATAGCGACCGCCCAAGGGAAACACAAAAAGTGGTCTTTGTAGACAGGTGGTCTTTGTAGACAGGTTCCTTTAGTACATGTTTAAATGAGAAACCATTTTCAAGGGAAACAAAAAATGTGGTCTTTGTAGACAGGTGGTCACTAAAGCAGGTTTGACTGTACATGTAGTGTCGGGTCCAGGGTTAATGCTAAAACCGTAAAGATTAACCATGAAGCAATTATCACTATAACCCATGACAGGAGGATGATTTGTAAACAACACATATAATACATGTAACTTCAAGTATTAAAGTAAATATCATGTTATTCTTTACGTTCTTCGAACTCCGTATCTGTTAGTTTTTTAGGGTAATTTTATACTTTCTAGCTGTACACAAATAATGTTATGTTATGCTTCAATGAATACTTAAGTTACGATCACTCAGGCTGGAGGCAATGTCAAATGCATCGGACAAAATTCATATATTGAACTCTCCTCATACTAAAACAGATTATTACAGAAGCTACATGTTGAATACTACTTCACTGAAATTAGACATTATAAATGTACAATTAACAGAAGTATTAAGATAAATAATTACCCCCAAATTGCTCCCAAAGAAAAGATGCAGTGACAAAGGTTAAAACTATACCTCAACATCATCATTTAATTTTACAATAGCACCACAATATTGGCACAAGGATCTATATAAACTTCCCTGAGAAAATATATTGTTTGCATAAAAGCTGTTCACAATCATAACTTAAAGGTACTACAGTATGTCCCATTTGCAGCCAACATCAAATTCTGTAGAACTTTGCAGGAATTATGAACGTGTCACGTATGATCTGTGAAATTTAAACGTTAGCAGTGTCCTAGTATTCAAATTATGCAAGGAAACCTGTTTACTTTCTAGACTTCACTGTCAGACACTAGTCAGACACTAGTGAGTGACTGACTGACTGACTTCTTTTTTTTTCTTTGGTAATAACATACATAAAATGAGCTGTAAAGGGTACATGAGCATTTGTCTACATCAATAACCCACTTCTTGTAATGGCCAAAATTAAACTGATTAAATCTTTGCGCAGCACAAAACATACAACCATTCGGTACAGGGGTCTGAAAATCAGACTATTTACTTAAAGGATTGCAATCCCTAAAGTCGATTCAACAACTAACAGTTGTTATTTTCCCACAAAAAAGAGACATTTTCAAGCCTTTGCGTTATGAGGGAAGTTCTAAATTAGTATTATCTTTCAAATGCCGGTGGAATTTAACCGTTTCACTTTGTTGGCCTGCAAATGGGATATAGTACCTTTAACACAAGGAAGGATGTTGTAGATATCATGACAAGCATAGAAAATGCCAAAAGCACACCTCAACAATGTCAATATTTGGAGAGTAAATAAAAGTAATGTATGTCATTATTTGCTAAAACGGAAGATGATGTTTGGTAATTAGTAACGCGTCTAAATACATGTACAAGTAATACTAAATATATGAATGGCTAGCAAGGACATAGCCATGCATGAGCACATCAGCAATGTAAATATTGGGCAAGGAAATAAAGTAATACTATTTCTATTTCCTGAAAGGAAAAATAATATTTGTTCATTAGTAAAGCCTCAAACATATTGAATGTATATATGCACTTATACATGTAGTAGTCTTATGGGAGTTTATGCAGGTGAAGGTTGCTGTAGGTTGTATCAAACATGTAAGCCTTCATGACTAACATACAGTGGCGTAGACAGGTTCGTACACCTGGGGGGGATGACTGGGCTGCCAACGCTAGTGAGGGCGCGAAGCGCCCGAGCGAGGAGCAGCGACCGAGCGGGAGGGTGTGGGAGGGTGTCCCCCCCCCACGGTAGGGAGCTTTTGCAATTTTGAACTTGAAATCGTGCAATCTGATGCATACTTAATGAGGTAAAATAACACACACAAGCGTGCACGCACACACACACACACACACACACATACTACGCCTTGAATGGACAGACATACATCGACAAGATCTACACACCGTGGCATACGAATACAGAATGGACTGACACATAGTATTGCATATTGAACCACACTACGTATATATTTATCTCTGTGAATTTTGCTGTTACACCTCTTCAGAAAAAACCAATGTCAACTGTGTACACGCAGGTATAGTCTTTGTTGTCTTGATAGGGGTATGTGGTTATGAATGAAAACAGCCTCTGTGGCCATTTGTGAATAGAACACATAAACAACAAACAAATAACGATTAAACTTTCAACAATATGTCTGTTCATTATAAAGCATAATGAATACGTACATACTATGCTTTTTTTTACCTCAAAGAAATAGGCATAGTATCCATAGATGGATATTGGCTGGCGGCTCATTAACATACAGATACAAAAACATAAACAGTATCACTATGATCCATGGAGTAACAATACTGCTTTGTAAGTTTGTGAAGAAATCGGAACCATAACGGCATTACATCGTGTCAAATTAGGGCATTATTTACGTCTATTTGATCTCAGTCTTATAATAGTAATAGTAATAATAATAATAATAATAATAATAATAATAATAATAATAATAATACAAATAAAAAATAATACTAATACAAATAATAATGCTAATACTAATAGGTTCCTTTTATCTCGCATTTCAAGACAGGGTAAATTCACACTGCGCTTTACATGAAACAAACTTCTTTAAACATTTCAAACTTATGTCTTCATGCATCAATCAACATACTTTAAATGAATACAAAACAAAGTGCATCTTAAATAAAACAAAAATAAATAAATAGTTAACAATACAGAAAAGATGTAGCTGCTGCAAGCTTAACAACAAACTAATGTATACCAGTCAGTCCTGATATCAGTATTAGTGTAACAATAGTCATATAGTGGGAGCGTGAAGTTGAACAATTCATGATTATACATAATTATATATATTTGTTTGAATAATACTTGTTATAAAGATAGTAGTATGGTACTCTCTGTCACGAATTATTATGTATACTGTTGTATCACATTCATTTTCTATTCTGTTTTAGATTGCGCTGATGCATTTTGCACACAATGTATAATGCCTATAACATGAGTGGGCCAGACCACACATGTATTTCAATAAAAACCGACTTGAGAAAATAACGATAACAATAATGATGAGGATTATTATTATCATCATCATAATTATTATTATTATTAATATTATAATTGTTATCATTATTATTATTACTATTATTATCATCATTATGACTTATTAAGTAAGCAAATATCATTCCCCAAAACCTGGGGGGGATGATTGTACATGCCATCCCCCCACCTTGTGAGGTGGGGGGGGATGCATCCCCCTCATCCCCCCCGTTGTCTACGCCCCTGCTAACATATATTAACCTTGGTGGCAGGAGGATGCAAATTGTGTACCGGTAGATCAAAATGTCAACAAAAAGACAGAGACCAACCTTAAAAACACTCCAGTCAATATTAATTCAACAATGATGACAAAAGTGAGCTTCAAATATTGTTATTTCTACATATATCCTTGGTTCCTGTAGTTTATTTTCACATTTCTAACTTTCAGGGATTCACAGGCTTTTAACACATTTTGATCTTGATCATGATCATGACCGACAATGCCGATTGGTTGTTACTAACTCTTGGTATCCACATCAAAGGACATTCATCATGTTTTTCTATATTTTCACACTGCCCTCTTTAGTCACAGCTCTTATACATCTTGTCCATAGACCCGTTTACTAATAAATCAAATTGATGGATGTTATTTTCCTGGAGACCTAGTGACAAGGTTTTCCATTGACCTGTTATTAATGAATGAACTGCAATACTTGGAATCAGTCTGCATATGTTACTTGTTGCTTTGTCGGGCAAAGTCTCAAGCAAACTTTCGGGTTGTAAAGAACAACCTTTTGTAAACAGTATGTATCACATTTGAATATGTTAGTAAACTAGTCTATTGCACTCTTTTCCTTCACTTTCCCTCTACCCAGCTAGCATGATATCTTACTTCATTCATTTTGTTTTCATGACGTATCCAAAATATAACTGGGTCTCTGTTCTATAAACACTTCCATTTTGTTTTGATACTGTTTTCCAGTCAAATCCAATCCAAACAGTATATACTACAGCGCTTTTAGCTTAAAGTTACATCATGCCTCACACTACCCCTTCCCCTCCAATCGGACTTCAAGAGAGAACAGTCTTATCTTACTATACTAGCTGAAATGTACTTGTAGCCATATTATAATGTAATATATTCTAACTGTAATATCATTCTTTGTTTTGTTATTTTTTGTATACCGGTAAAGTAATTCCTTGTAAAGTACTTCAGTAAATTACAGAGTTCACGTCAAGTATTTTCTGTATGTATAAAATATCTTTTTTATTTCATAGTATCCATTATTATTTTATCTAATGTAAAATGCATTCAAATGTATAATGTAGCATGTTATTGTTATTTATAATAGTAGAAATTCATACATGTGAGTCAAATGTGCTGAGGTAGACTTACATGCAATGAACAATGGCTGGACCCTTGCACTTGGCCGTCTTGATGCTGCCCTCTACAGCTTCAATGAGACAAAGTAATGATAGGGGCGAGTCTGGTTTGTTGTGTGACATACCCCATCCTAGCATCTCAAACTGTTCAACAGTCATGCTCTGAAAGGACAAACACACAGTGACAAATAAAAAAACTTTCATTAATTCAGCAAGGGGTCCTCTTTTGCAAAAGTCTTATGCTAAATGTCAGTACATCACAAGACTGATTGCACAATATTGTGAAAAAATATTGCCGCCAAGACAGCCCTCATTGATAAATGGCTAAGAATTGGGCGTAATCAGTACCGGTACATTGAAAAATGCCCTACAGGAATCTAGCTAGCATGTCGTGAAAATAAACCTCCCTAACATCTTTTCCTCATTTTTCCCTGATGGATTTTCTAAATTAAAGGATCGCCAAAGGAAGGCCTATTACACACTAAACAGCCACTGTAGCAAATTATGCTGCGGATTAGCTACTTGCACATGACATGCAATACAAGACATTGAAATAAGACATTTTGGGGGGCTAATGACATTCCCAGATTTGTTCTGCTTTAAGTGATTTTCTCAAATTTGATTGAGTTTATCAAAACCCCTGATCATTCCCAGACTGGTAACTCATTTTTCAGGTTCCCTTTATATCCAGAATCATGGCTGGTAACATCGACAGACAGACATACCTCTCCAGAGTCTGACGTCACACTGAATCTCCTTTTCACAAAGTTCATTGTACTCTCTGAGTCAAGTGCAGTCACCTCCAGTGATCCAACTGCTATGCTGCCCTCTTCTGGCCAGTACTGTACACAAGTCTCCTGAACAATATCACAAAGGAATAAAGTTCTTTCAACGGAACTCATCCAAGACAAAGAATTCGTACTTTGTATCAAAGTCCACATTTCTATTTGTGTGCATCTTTAAGGTACACTCCTGTAGTATTCAACAGTATTTACGATCTTTCCTGCAATTCTGCATAAACTGAATTGCATAGATCCACATAACTCTATTTCCAGATGTTAGGAAATAAAAATATCAAGAAATTGTTAGAATCATTTTATTTCACGCGTCAGAAAACTTACATTGTAGCTATTTATATTTTGTTTTCCTTCGCTATAGGGCAAATGAGAGATTCATAGAAACCATAGCATTACTTTTAAAGGCCCTCTATCAAAAACAGTTTTATCAGTAACAAGTGTCACATTTCTAAAACTGATTTGCTCACAGCCAATCAAATGCAACAATTCCATTAGATTATAAGTTATTATAAATTGTTAAAGAGAACAGGTTCTATGAAAGAGACCTGGAAGATTTTTACCACCATTAAGTACTTGTAGAATCGAGAGCCACTTGACTCCAAGCAATTTGTAGTTAATCAAACACAATTGAAATATAATGGGTAGCAGATGAGTTTCTATTGTCTTGATAATCCAGCTCTTATTACATGGAGATCAGGAAGTACATGTATTAATAATACAGTAGTTGTCACTTATCCTGAATGGGATGGTTTCACTATAATAGTAGTCACATTTTCAATGGTTTTAATCATTGAATTATCTTGGGTTTAGCATCACATATTTTAGCATCAGATATTTGTTACTGCCAAAGTAGACATGCTTTATTTTTAAACAAAGGTCAGCTTCTATGAGATCCATTGGGTAATTAATAATAATAATACTAATAATAATAATAATATTCAGTTCTTTTATAGCGCATAACACATTACAGTAGCATGTCCCTATGCGCTTTAAATAGAAAGGAAAGAATTACAAGAAAAAGTAATACAAATTAGAAAATACACTTAGAAGCAAAAAAGTACATGTAGTGTTGGACACTGAGTTCATGGGTATACACTTTTAACATTGAATAAATACTTTTTAAGAGAAATTTTAAACATGTTTAAATCAATGTGATTTCTCTTGGAATGTGGAAGTGCATTCCATAAAACTGAGGAGGCATGGGTAATAAGACCTCATATTAAGCCACTGACTATGGAAACATCGTGGCCCCTGTTTAAAGAATATTGGAATAAGATAATTCACTAGTCAAACGGTTAAGAAAACAATTGTTATTCATTTCACCACCACAGATTAATTAATCTTTCAACTCAAGTTGCCTCCCCACATTACATGAACATGTAGAAAAGAAAATAATACAGCATTATATGTTTGTGAGTGACTTGCTATGTACATGTAGCAATCAAAATCACAGCATTCAGATAAAAGGTTTTACGGGAATTACACACACTGTGTCTGAGCTCTAATGCAACAATACATAAACACCCCACTCTGACAACAACATAACTTACATGGTATAGTTCTACTCAGTTTTAAGGCTAGATTATGATACAGTTGTACATTGATTCATGTTCATGCTCGTAGAGGTCCCTGTTTTATTTTCAGTGTTTTCATTTCCAGTTTCTGCAGACTTCAAAACCTTAATGGTTCTATCCTAGACACTTATAAATTCTGACCCAGACATATGATTACTTCTGTATGAACACCACAATGGTTGTCACTGTTGAAAGGTTCCAAGCATTTGAAATCAAGTTGATGCCAAGGTTCATTAGGCACGACATTATTGTTCAAGAGAATCTCTGAATCTCACCTCATTTTGGTAGGAAAGAAATAACAAGGCCATGACAAGAGTCCATTATTTGGGGCATAATACATAGCTTGATACAGGCATTCCTAAAACTCTATCCACAAAAGGTAATTGAGTTCATAGATATGAATTATGAGTGGGCGTGAGATTAGACCTGTATCACAATTATCATAGATGGGGTACTTTACTTCATTCTTGTTTCTAACTTAAAGGTTGCTCTTCCCCAATTTTATCTATCTACGTTATTTGTCTATTTTGACAAATCTAAACATCCAAGCTTTTATAGTTGTACATGCAATCTTTAGTTGCTCTATTGCAACCATAACAAATTTGTTGCTCACTCTTTTCCCCATGTTTACAATGTTACCTACTGATTCTCTATTTGCCTTCTATTTCTATCTCATCCCTTCTTTCTTCCTCTCTTTCTTCTGTGCTCTCTCTCTCTCTCTCTCTGCTACCGGTAAATCAAACCCTTCGTGAGATTTTGTGGGATTAGCTCCTTCTCTTTAAACAAATACAAACAGTTATCATTAATAATATTCCAAGAGTCAGATTCTGAGAATGTATTCTTTATTTTGAGCCAGAAATATAATACATGTATATGTGAAAATTCACACTATTTCTATTCCAGGATGAAATAGATGCATTACACACACCATCCAAACATACAATGCTATTTAAATTCTTGGGTGGAATTTCCAGCACACTGCAAAAATAGGTTAATAATATCACGTTATATGTATCTATGATCTTACCTCATCCAACTCATTTAGCATGACAATAACTGGACACTTCCAATCAAAGGCAAGTCTCCACAAGTCTACCACAGTGCTAGGCAAGGGGGACTGCGTGGCTAGGAAAACATCCTTCTTTAGGAATGTCTGGTGAGAGAGAAAGAAGAACTTATGTAACCCACTGCCTGTATCAACTACTGGCTCCTGTATTAACTCTTTGCCCGCTACGTTCGGCTAGCGGAACATACAGCGGGCTGCCAACTTCGACTCAAGTCACATTTCATTCACAATACACACGGAACGCATTTAATTCTATTGTACGCACACACACACAATAGTAACGTGCTTCGCATTGTATACACATCACACTTCATTGCACCGCTTTCGCAGACATTGTTTACATTGACATTTTCCGAGAAAAATTGAGTTTTGAAACTGCTTTTGCAAATATTCTGATGAGCTAGGATGGCCCCTATTAGGAGGAGACGGGACTTCTTCACTGCTGATCAGGTACGAGAACTTGTGATGGACCCTGTTCCAACAGCCGACTCTGATTCAGAGGAGAGCGAGACTGACTCTGACGAGGAAGATGAGCCTGGTCCCACACGTACTCTTTTGCAAAGTTTTTCATTACAGTACACCAATCAAAAGTTATTGCGAGTTGAATAAGCATAGTCCATGCAGAACCCCTCCTAAGGTGGCACCCTAAAAACAATGTGGCACAGGGGGGATTGTGTACGTGGCGGGCAAAGAGTTAAAGCATTGGGAAACAAGAAAATCCAGTAGTCAACTGGTTAATTAATGTGAAAGTTTGAAGTTTTGTGTGTCATGATGTTGATGAAGCTAACTTCATCTTATCTTCATTTAAGGTACTCTTTGCACTCTCTGGCCCGAATTCACAAAGGAAGTTTAAACCCCCCGGGGGTTTAAACCCCCTCCTAGGTTTTTGAGACCATGGTTTAAACCTCCTGGGGGTTTAAACCCTCTCTGATTCACCAACGATGGTTTCTTTTGTACCATGGTACAATCCGTAGTACAAAATAAACCATGGTTTAAACCATGGTCTAAATTTAGACCATGGTTTAAACCATGGTTTATCTCTACTGCGCATGCTCAGTAGATCAGATGCTGTCTGCTACGTCAAAAATGGAGGCCAGGGGAGGATTTCACTTGTTTTATACCAATTGTTAAGACCCATTTTCCTGCTTTATCGTTTAATCCATTTTTTGATTTATTTTGTTTTTTTTAATTTTTATAATATAATTTTCCTAATTTCGGGAAAGGGGAATTATCTTAACGTTTTGAAGAGATTCAGACGAATTTGTGTACAACTATTTTTTCTCTCCTTATCTTTTGGTTCTAGGACACTTACCCCAAGGACAACCACCCCGAGGTCAATTACCCCCCAGAAAGTTACCCCTGCAGACAATTACCACCCCTGAAATTATCTCTTGGGACATTTCCCCCGCCCCCAAAACCAACATATTATCAGGGTGGACTACCCTGTAATGAACAGGGGTATAATTTTCTGGGGTGGGGTTATGTTCAACGAGAGGAAATAATATTGTCCACGGAGGTAATTGTCCTTGGGGGTTCCAGGGCTAATTTTTGGGGAAGATGATTGTCCTGATACTTTTTCTTTTGTATTGTGAATTCTACATTTTGTTTCTTTCTTTCTCTCACTCTCTCTAATTTTAATACGTTGTGAGTACACACTCCTTTTCCTCAACCTATGTTTTCCTGTATGTATGTACATTACTACATTAGTATGTCAATTTCTCTTTATTGTATCCCCACCCCCTCTTTCTCTCTTATTTTCTCTCTCTCATTCACTCCTTCTTTGTTTCGTTTCTCTCACACTCATTATCTGTCTTCTTTTATATCAAACAGGATTGTCACAATATCCATCCTTTCTCAATCTTTTTCTCAGCATACTAAATATATTTAGACAGTCAATACATGCATCAGCTCTTTGATATTTGCAAAAGATCTCTATTCAATTCTATATAGATATAAAACAATATATTTATTTCTCTCATTCACAGTACAATAAATGGTATTACAATAGATCAGTCATATTGAATGATTTTTAAAACTGCAACACTATTTATGCACTTTGATTACAAGGATCATATCAATCAGTGGCAGATCACGGGCAGAAAAAGAGGAGCATGGGCTGATACCCCATCCCGTTCTTGTTTTTGTTTTGTTTTGGCTTTTTACTTGTCAGCGACTTTGTACCTGTAACGCCACACAAAAATACTGTGCCCCTCCATTTCTTGTGCCCCTCTACCAGAGAATCTTGGATCTGCCACTCTGGATGACAGTAGAACAACATTTCCATCTCTACCATGACTCATGTCATGTAAAACTTGGGTGTAAATGGTGTCAGTTGAAATAGACAAGTAAAGTACACCATGCTCAAATAAGGATTTGTCATTTATCTTATTTTGACAAAAGCTATGAAAATGTAGCAAGGAAAAAACAACGCCAATTTCCAGACATCACATAAAAGTTAGGGAAACAATGATCTATGAAAACTGATTAAACTTCCTGTTTTCTTGAATGAAGTGTATAATTAAGCGATTTGTTATTGAAGGTACGGCAGTTGGAGAATAAATTGTTGACATTCCCACACCCAAAAAGAGGGAAGGGAAAGGGGTGCAGTAAATGACTAATGACATTCTGTCAGTTCATCAGTAGCACAAGGCTTAAAGGCTTTTTATTTCTGAAAACATCCAGAATCTCTTGAAATTTATGAGAAAACCATCCAGTATCTTCTCCATGTTCTTCACCAATAAGGGCTGTCATTAAATTGCCAATGGGTAGGAGATGCATCTGATTTCTATCTTCACCTTCCTTCTTGGAATCCATGTGACTAAAATAAAAGGAAGAACAAATGTATTTAATTAACCTCCAATTTTCCTCCATCAATATATCACGAAGTCTAAGACCTCGTTGATAGATCTCTCTCTGAAAAGTTTTTTGTTGAATTGCTCCATTACACTTCACATTATACCCCATGAAGAGGAAAGGCATAAATAATTATCTAACGGTATCTTAAGCATAAATTGCTGTCATTTTATTTTCTGTGGCAGCCACAGGGATGTATTGTTGAACAAGTGAGCAAGAAAGAGAAAGAGATACAACAGAAAGAGAGAGAGAGAGAGATAGCTCTAGATTGAGAAAGGCACTGGGACAGTAACATCAATGCAAAGGAATAAAAAACATTTATGGGAAAAGAACCAAAATATCGAGATATGAAAACAAGCATAGCAAGAATAATGACTAAAATGTTGATTGTGAAAACGAACTAAATCTTACCTTTCAATGTACAAGGCCATCTGCACCCTCCCATAGCAATGTCTGCAGCATCAGCTCATACACATCTTTTGGTTAGACATATTCTCCACCTCCTGTGAAAGTCAAAACAAGGAACAAGAAAGTAATGAAGTTAGAAAGTAATATCAACAAATCAGTGAAATATTGATATTTTGTACTTTGATTATAGTCTTTTTTATTGCCATGTTCCTTTATACATTATTTTATTATCATCATTATTGTTAATTGTTATTATTTAATTTTCTATTTTTATGTTATACTAAAACAAATTTATAAACAGCAGAATCTCTACAATAATTCTTAATTTTTTATTGGGGGGGGGGGGTTACATAACCATAAAAATAAAAATTGACTAAAAAGGTATGTATCCAAAATGTGTGCATTGCTGCCTTAAATTATAAAATGATAGCCACACCAGGCGTTTGTACATCAACTACATCAAGATCAAGATCAAGAGGATAATGGACATGGAAAGAAGAAAATGCTCAAGAGAAATTTGTTTTCAATTAAAAAGGTATATTTTTCACAAATCAAATTCAGGCAAATGTTCAATTTTCAATGACCCGTACGAACCCTTTAAAAATAGTGTACGTTATACACAAGTTTTAGGTTAAGAAATAAATAAAAAACTCACCAACGGCATAGAAACATAGAGCCGTCAAAACCTGTAGATAAACAGGTAGTGGATCATTCGTCTCCCATGTTCCTCTTCAAGTCCCCTTCATTCAAGCATGTTGATCAGGTAGATTACCGCCTCCTTCGAGAAACGGTACCGCACTCGAAACGCTTCATCCTCGTACAATTCAAATGGATTTTTTACGTCTCTCAGACCTTCGCTGAGGTCTCGGCTCAGGTATCTGTTTGCAAAAGATAGATATAGTTTGATGAGATGAGTTGAAATATTCAATAAAAAAGTGCATGTCTAAAGAATGATTTTCATTATATAGCTATCTGTCCTACTCTTCCGTACCGTAGGATAGATTTCCCATAATTCTGTCTGCAGAACTCTAACCTACAAAATTCTTTCCAATTAGCCCTAACTAGTTCAGGGTATTTTGGGAGTTCTTTAGAGCTGGGTACTGGCTTCCAAACTCCCCCACTCTTGATAATTTGAAGTTAACATTTCTTTCTAAACCACAACAGTGAATCATGAAAGATATTCTGTCAACAATCTCAGCAATGATATCCTGTATAGATTCTACACATGTCTATTCCAGGTCTTCATATTACTCGAATTTGATTGGTAGAATAATGAGTTAAAATTTCATCAGCAATAGACTATGTAGAATTATTTTTTTAAAAATAATTTAAATAAATGGGTATTTGCAAAAAAAAAGAGGAAATATTTAAATGGGTACTGGTAGTATGCGTAACAACCTTCATGAAACGGTCCTCATCAGGCTCATGAATGTCTCTTAAAACCTTAACACAAGATCACTACAAGACACTACAGAAGTAGAGTCTAGATCTACATCTATTAAATTAGATAGGCCCCTTAAATCTAGGCCTACCTCTTAATTTTAATCAATTAAATTGAACAAGTTATTGACAATTCAATAGAAAGAAGAAAAAATCAATTAAATCGTACCTCTCTCACTCTCTCAATGCGGCGAAGGTGATGGAGATAGGCCATGTTGTTTGCTCAAGTCAAGATCAGCCTCAGGTTCTGGCTTCAGCGCAGGTGTCTATTAAACTTAGTTTAACTTAGTTTAAGCAAGTCTGTGAGTGTGAAACAATAGAAAAATGAAATTGTGTTACTATATTACTATTAGGAGTCTAATTAATGAAAACAATTTTTTTTAAAATGCATTTATTTCAGTCTAGTCTAGATCTAGTCTAGACAGAAATAACCATCTGGTATGGGTCATTCTTTAATAAAACTGACATTTGTTGACATTCCCCATGACTAGAGGCGGTCAGAGGAGCCAGATGCAATCTCAGCGGAACAACCGTCGATATTCAGAGACTGAAGCTTTCGGTCTAACTAAGTCTAGTCTAGATCTAGGCTACATCACCATTGAACTAGGCCTAGAACTAGAAGATCTACTAAAACTAAACTAAAAGTAAAAGTAACACATTTTTACCTCTGACATTTTTAGTCTTACTAGACCTAAATGATAGATCTAGGCCTAGACCTAGTCTTACCTCTGACATTTTTACCTCCGAGTCTGAGTCTGACTTTTTTTCCTCTGAGTCTGACATTTTTTACCTCTGACATTTTTACCTCTGACTCTGACTCTGAGTCTGACATTTTTTCCTCCGAGTCTGACATAATTTTTACCTGGCAGCCCTGCGTTAGATTAGTTAAGACTACTAGGACCTAGGTCTAGTACTAGTCTAGACAGATCAGCTGAGTCTAGACTAGGCCTAGGCCAGGGCCTACATTCTAAAACTCCATGTTCCATATAGATCTAGGTCTAGATCTAGATCTAGATCTAGTACTAGTAGGGTCTACTAGACTACTAGTCTAGGTAATCTAGACTACCTAGGTCTACATAAACTCTAGACCGAAGATTTCTGTCATAAACTCCTACAGCTTGAAAACCAACACACGGCCATGCGCTGATCTCCGAATACCGGAGGAAGAAGAAACAAGACGAAGGTCGAGGACTAGGCCTAGATCTAGATCTAGATCACTAGGAGTACTACTAGTAGAGTCTACTAGGACGCACCCCGGCCGCGGCCCGCGCACGAAAATAACGTCACTCGTCCAACACAAAAGGGAACGCACGGGACTGAAGAAAAAAAATCCTGCGATAAAACCAAGATGAAAACAACAATGTCATGGTCTCATTACGAATGGAATTTATTTATTTTTCAAATGAACGAAATAAATTGAACAAACACACTTAATAAACGTAAATGAATGTTACCGACGGAAATACATCGATTTACTTACGATTCGTGCTTGCATTCAGCCACATACGATGTGATTGACGATGTGATTTCAATAATTTCGTCTGTGATTTTTGTTCAGAAATTTTAGCGCCAATTTCAAGAAAGATCAGATGAGGTCGTGTTTGCGCACGCGCGGGGTTTAAACCACCCCAAAGAGCAGTACAAAATATAAACCAAATTATGACGTAGTATGACGCATTTAAACCACCCCCTGGTTTAAACCTCCTTTGTGAATCAGAAAATCAGAGGTTTAAACCTTAGAGGGGGTTTAAACCTCAGCCGAGGTTTAAACCTCCTTTGTGAATTCGGGCCTCTGTGTCTCTGTCTCTCTTTTACTCTCTCTCTCTCTCTCTCTCTCTTTCTTCTCTCCACTCTCACTCTCTCTTTGCCCCTCTCCTTTCTCTCTCTCTTGCTCTCTCTCTCTCTCACTCTCTCTCTCTCTCTCTCTCCCTCTCTCTCCCTCTCTCGCTCTCTCTCCCCTCTCCTTTCTCTCTCTCTCTTGCTCTCTCTCTCCCACTCTCTCTCTCTCTCACTCTCTCTCGCTCTCTCTTTCTCCCCTCTCCTCAACCCTCTACATTATCCTCTCTCTCGATAAACACATGATGTAATCACTCCAATCCTAACCCCAACCCTACCTTTACTTTAGGTATACTCACATTCATGAAAGAGGCATTGATGTAATCAGTGCTATCTGACAATCCAGGGCATGCAAGATACGGCCTGTTACGCTCCACTGAAAACAAAAGTTCAAATTAACATGATATTACTTCTAAAAGGGAAGAGGAAGCATGTACTATGTCAGTCTTTAACAAAGTACCATTAAACTAGAACCAAAGCTCATGGGTTGGATAATAAGTTGGATAATAAATTGGATAAGGATGATGATGATGATGATGATGATGATGATGATGATGATGATGATGATAAGAATATTTTGCAATGGTTGATCTAGAGGGAAGAGACATCTTATAAATTTGAGTCTCTTTCCTGGCCTTGCTTGTCTGAGTTTTTCTGACCTGTGCCCCACCCCCACCCCCTCCCTCTTTCCCGCAAGCAACATGCTGTAATTACTGAATAATTTCTAAACAATCTAAATTCAAATGACTGCATGAATTCAATTCTTAAAAGGTCTACATAATGAAAATTACTTTAATCCTTACATGAGAAATGTACTGATTGTTTAAAGACATAATTTGTTTGATGCTCAAATCCTTTCATAATTCATACAATTTCCAAAGTGAGTGCATAACAAATATATTAATTCTTGATAGGCCATTTGAAAGGTAACAGTCAAATATCATACAGAGAAAGAGGGAGCAAAAGACGAGATGTTAAAGATCCTACAAGGATACTCAATTCTTTCAATATATTACCAAAGGTCAAGTCATTACCTGCTTGTGTATTGAATATTAAAAGTAATGGGAAAATACCAGGAAATGTGGAAAATAATATATCCAGCATTATGAAAGTAAAACCAAAACTAGCTACCGGTATATTTAAAAAGGAAAGGTGTGTCTTTATATGGCTTCAAATATGTGTATAATTATAATAGAGTGATGAATGACTCACATGGCAAAATATCAGGAAAGCGATTCTTTTTTCGATTAATGGAAGCTCTTCCGCTTCGAAAGCTATTAGCAGATGGTGTTGGAGTCAGTGTATGCAGGTTCTGAGATAAAGAGTGATGGCATAAAAGGTGATCATTTGTTTACAGTGCAACAATTACGAGTGGTTTCAATATACATTCACAATGTATATAGCTTCATTAAGATTGCTTTCTATTTATGACTAATCTCATTATCATATACAAGTCAATTCCATATTTTAAACAGCAAAACAAATCACCTCACAACCACTAATACATGTACATGGACAGTGTATGTTAGCAAGCTTGATTTTCTGTTGTTCTGTGGTTTCAAAAACTGCTGATTCTACACGAGTATCAACTGAAATACACATGAAGCAATTACAATTCATATATTGCATTACTTAATGCATTAAGCATCGAATATATTATTTAGTTAAATTGAACTTTACCC